>VDFB02093405.1:0-13400 GCA_007258455.2 Sequoia sempervirens
CTAGAATTTCACAGGTTTTAAGGTAATCAAGTCTTGATAGATTGCAAACTATTGTTACTACCGTCCAAATGTGTCCATCACAAATCAAATCTACTTAACATTTTAACTCCCAAACTTTGTAACAAGTGTTAAATGTGACTATGGTCCACTAGTTACACAACCAAGGCCTCAAATGTATTCTCTAATTGTAATCAAGGGACTTTTGCTTTTCATTCAAGTAAATAAACTTGAAGGAAAACACCACTATGTGGTTTATTGGACACCTATATGACTAAAAATAGCAGAAAATTTACATTTAATTTCCATATGTCTAAGTGGTTATGAGGGGAAGTGTGTACTAGGCATGGTTAAGTCATCATAAGTTTACGCTTTGGCAATAATTTTTTTTTAAGTCATATTAAATCTTCCTATGTCTAATTGCTAGGAGATTTTTGGTATATTTTAAGGTAGGATGATTGATGAAAGAGCCGAACTAGCCTCTCCATAGTGTCCCGGAGCCACACACCTGCCAGTCCTCTTGCTCTGGATCAGACCTTGTTTAAAGAACTTGGCTAGAATTATTCTAGCCTGGGTTTTTCATAATGCCATGCGTGGAAGAGTATGATCAAATTCTTCTATTATGGAAAATTGGTCTATGTGCCTCTAGTAATCACTATAAATGTTTGTAAGATAAAATGACTAATTACATCAAGTAGGAGAGAATCAACTTTGAATTTATTCAAGATTATATTCCTCTATTCATAATTTTTAAGGGTTGTGTGTGGAGGTGGTTATCACTACCAAGAAGGGAGGAGACCTTTCCTTATATTCTTTTATAATTTTCATTATTCTTATTTATTTTACACCTACATTTACAAATACACATACATATGCATTTACTGTTTTCATTTATTTCTCATGTAGTTTAATAGTTTGATCTGATGGAGCCTCAAATTTAAGTACCTAGTTTCCTTTTGTTACTAGTTTGTCTTGATTATTCAGAAGGTACCTGGGGCTGGAATTTTGCTTTGCTTCCATGAAACCTTGGTGTTCTATCTTTGGGTTGGGTTTTTTCTGTCGTTACCTTTAGAGGAGGGGTTCTAAAAACAACTTATGTCCCATTGAATCATCTAGGCCAGGCCCCTTTTTAATAAAAATGCTAAATATTTTGCCTACCCCTTTTATTTATTAAATTCTGGGTCAGTCCATGCCTCGTGCTTTTAAAACAACATTGAGTCATCGACTGTCGTTGCCCTAGGCGGTGTCCCATTCCCCTTATTTTCTTCTAAGTATTTTTAATGTTTTGCAGGGGTTATTTTGATGACCGTCAATTTCCCTACGGTTGATTTTGACCGTTCCCCGCGATCTCGCGATGACACCACTGTTGGCTGTTTGGTGATCGCGATATCGTGGGCAGGCGCCATGTGTCCCAATTTTTCGATGCTGAAAAGAGTAAAAAAAAAGTGTTTAATATGTGTATCGAACTTTAGTGCATTATGGAGTGGGTTACTAAACCACATGTGAGATGCACGTGCTCATGATCAATGGCGATGTTTTAACCTTGTTGAAAAAAGCTACTTGACAGATAGGTATTGATGCTACTCCCTATTATGTATGATCGTGATCACCGATGAAGGGAATCAACGGTTTCCTGCTATCGTGTGATCCTAAACTTAAGGGAGTTTAATAATCATGATATCGCAGGCGGGCACCATATGTATTCTTTTGGCGTTGTGTATTATGGTGGGTCCTTGATAATGACATGGAGATGTTGTCACCTTCTTTGAAGGTGATCGTTCGATAATCTGACAGAAACAAGAGATCGACAACAAAGATTTAAATTTGTGTCAAATACAATTGAAGCCATTGGCGCGGCATGCAAGTAAGCTTTAATGGCAGACGAGATGTCTTCTGGCCATTTCTCATAAATTCTAAGTGCCTAATTTCAGGTTATCTTCACCACAAGGGCATTCAAGTGTTTTCCAAGTGGTCCAGAGCCAAAGATAGAGTTTTTTCAAAGCAATTACAGCAGGGTTTGATTTTCTGTAGGGCGCAAAATCTTGTGAGTTACTTTCTTTATCAATGTTTCTATTTGAATGTGATTCTTATGGAGGGTTGTTTTGTGTTGGTCAACGGTTTTCTGGATTAAGATTCTAAGGTTACTGGTTCTTTTGAATTGTGGGAAATTGCAAAATTCTACTATAATTTTGTTTTGGGTAGCCCTAGTTTGTTCACAAATTTGTTCTTAGGAGAAGCCTTGGTTGTTTGAAATGGCACCACTAAAGCAGCATTATGGCCATACTGATTATTTGTGAAGGAATCTATATGACAATTTCCTTGACCAATTCCCTTTGTCAACAAATGACAAGAAGAGGGGTTTGATCTTAATAAATGGGACAACCTTAGGTGATGCCAGGGTAGAAATGACGGGCTTGGAAATGTTTAGGAGATGGTATAGGCGGTGAAATATGTCTGTCCTTTTTCAAATGGTTGGAGATCCTTGTTATGAGAAAACTTGTGGTGCCAGGCACTATTTCTTGATGTTGACCTACTCGGAGTGGCTACCGCGATATGATCCCATCTGGGATTATCAGGGGATAATGATATGGGGTTTTACTGTAAATATAAATGGGGATGAAATTCGACAGGATTTTGACTTGAGTAGAATACAACTCATTCTTGGTCCAGATAGACCTTGATGAAATGGAGCAGGAATATGCCAAGGCACAACCTCTTTTCAGATTAAAGTTGCTTCCTCATCATCTAACCAGGGTGGGTAGTTCAACGATTCACATCAGCCCAACTGACTAGGAACCTTTCAGGTTGAGTTGTTTTGCTAATCATTTCTTGGAAACTTTTTATTCACTTTGCCAAATTTTAGGTTTCAACCCTAATATCGAGATGCACATTGCTTATATATTTATGGGGGCTCAAATTCAGCATCCTAACTTTTCTATAGTGTACGACTATGCTTCTTTCCTTGCTGAAAGGATACATGAGGATTTGCTGAACTTGTATGTGGGGGACACTGGTACTCCTTTCTTTTGGTACTCCTTATTAATGCATATGTTCTTGTACAAGAATGCCAATTTCTTCTCAGAGAAAATGGAGTTGAGGCAGGTGAAAATGAATGGGAGAAAAATTACAAGAAGCTTTGAGTGCACTTGTCTTACAACAAGGGAGATGCCAGTTTTGTGCAATTTGATAACTACTTTGCTTCCAAGCTCAGAGCTAGACTGATGGTGAATGTGCCAAGGATTCCTGAGGATTTGCACGAATTCCTCCGACCCAAAGTGAGGAAGTCTGATTTGAAGGTGTGTCATAATTGGGGTGACATCATTCTATACCTTGTAAGCACTGTCCTAAGGGTTTATGGTTTCCAGGGAGCTCCTCATATTCTCCCATATAATGCACCATCAAGAATGGGATTTGCAGAGGTCATGTGGCAACTAGGTTGCATTCATGAAGATAATTTGATAGGAAAAGGAAAAGGGACTTTGTTCTTTGATTATACTGTTGTTTCAGACTTTTTTTTTCCAAGAGAGGATGGGTTCACTTTGACAGATATTTTGATGACTACCATTTGAAGAGTGGATCTAGGAGGCAGCATGACCTTGAGGGATTCTTTGCCCTATTTAGGCAAAGAATTAAGGGTGGCAAGTTTGCTCATGTTTTCAATTTTCTTGAGGATTTAATTAGAAATGAGCTCAATTTGAGCCAATAGGAATTAAATAAAGAGAAGTGGATTACTTATGAGAAAATGTTGGCCATGGTGCATAAACTAGATCCAAAATATGATCCACTGATAGAGTTCACTCCATTTCATAAAAGAATTGATTTCTTGATGAATAATTTTAAAGAAATCATGAGCACCCTAAGAACCATGAAAATAAACTTGGAACTAGACTGGGGAATTCAGGGATTAGAGGTGAGGCCTAAAGAAACAAGGCCAACCTATCAGCCACCAGTGGACAGGCCTTTATATAGGAGGAAGAGAGATGATAGCAGTGATGAAGAAGGAGGAGATAAAAAAAGGAAACAAAATAATAAAACATCATCACAACCGGTCATGGGATTAGGGAAACTGGGGGGGATAAATATTGTGGATTTGACTACCCAATCAGAAATGACCAAGGAAGAGCTACCATCGGTGCCAAGCCTTGCGAGGCAAAGAGTTGAGGAAGTCGCCAAGAGGCTTTGTGGACGAATAATCGAATTCAATCAAAACATAGGTTGGTATCCTCCCCTCTGTGATCGATAATTGGTGCTAATTGGATATGATATAAAGGGGCAGTGTGTACAGGACGCCAGGATGCTGGCTTGCAAGGCGTTCTTGGATGATGATGCCTTCGTGAAAACTCATGTGTTCTTGCAGTTGATCTAGAGGATGAAACTTGAAGAATATTAGGATAAATGCAAGACCAGGAGGGAATCAAGACCTGATAGATCTGACCAAGAGAATGATGATGAAGTCAAAGTTGAATTAATGGAGCAATTCAAAAGTATCACTCCTGATGAAGGAAGGAAACTTGTATCTCAGGCTGGTGTCTTACTCCTCCCTGAATGGGACATAGCTGATGCTATAGCATTCAATACTATTATGCAGTCTAAGCATCCTATGCAAAACAGTGAAGAAGAAGTCAAGGCAGCTCTACAAGACTCTGTTTTTAGTGAGGAATATGAAACTTTAGCCATATGGGCACTGGCACCTCAAGGTAGAAAATCAAATGTGGCTGATATTAGCCCAAGTCTAAGGAACGGGCTCATTATCAAGAGAGCTTCTGAAACCTCAACAACAAAAAAAAAGCCACAACTCGACACTCTAATGTGTATTAAATTGGCCTAAGATAATGGAAAGAGATGAAGCTAAAAGAAAAGCATGATGGAAAAGTACAATGCAATAATTGGGGAGTATAGTGCAGAAGGCAGCAGAAAATGTTGAGCTGTGTCCAAGTAGATAGACCTAAGATACACGTGTGGGAGAATCGCTGCCTCTACTATTAGAGACATTTCATTTCACTGTGGGTCATTGCCCCTATTATCCCGCAATCATTTCTACCTCGATCCCACCGTGACATTCCAATAGCCCCACTGCAAGCCAAAGAGGAAGCATGAGTATCTTGCCGATCCTCTACCAAAAAAGTAGAGATGATGAATAAAATCAAGGTAATTATAGCTTCCTTCTAAGGGCGAAAAGAGGATGGTGCTATGGCTAAACACAATGAGGTGGTTGAAACTATTTTGAGGCATTTAAATGAGAAGGTTGATTCTAGATTGCCAGATGTACATTCTTTATATTCTTTATTCTTGGGTGGAATACAAAACATTAACAGAGATCGGGAAGTGGTTCTACCTCTGGTTGAGAAGTGGATCCCTCGGGCCACTGATTTAGATGTTATGTTTAAGGCTTCTATATTTGATGTAAATAATAGGCCCCAGTCATTAAAGCCTACTCAAATCTTTGTGAAATCATTGAAGGGATTCCAAGCCCTGCCTGATGATTTGAGTAGGAAAATTAGAGAACTAGTAAAGAGTTTTGATGATTGCAATGACACTTTTATGCTAGATGTAATAGATGCACAAGGAAATATTAAGACACTGTAGTAGTGGTAAGATAGGGCAGAAGAGGTTATTAATGCACAAATCAAATTGATTTGTGATGACTCACACCATGACTTGTTGGTAAGCAGCATGGATAAAATAATTAATACCAACATGTTCTTAGAGTCATTTGAGAGGGAGGCCAACTAGGTTGCGGTGAAATTCACACCTTACAATACCAAGGTGAGGGAGGTGGTGAATTTTAATTGGCCAATGGATGAGGAATATTAGAATTAGGTGGACAAGTACTTAACCGAATAGGAGTGAAACGGTGTCTATTACTGGCAACTGATAGCTCAGCGGTTATATTATAACTGATTATGGTTTTGTTTCCATGGCAACTTTGGGCACAGGTTCTGAGGTGTAACAAATGTTGCAGCTATTGTGTAATGAGTAGAAATCAATGAAAAGATGCTCTTGGACTTGGTGGTTTTGATCATAGTTTTGAATTGGCACATAGCGGTCCAATTGACCGGTGACATGTGTAATTTTTGGCCCGATGCTTGTTGCTCCTTCGTTTTCTATAAGAAGGATTTCAAGGATGGAAATAAGGGTTGGAAAAATAGATATTTTGAAGGTCGAGTCTAGGTATAGTTGCAGAGCAGATTGTAAGAACCTTTTTCAATGTTAAGGCAATTTAGGTTTGGGGTTATCTTGTAATGGGTTTTAAAGTTATGGAGATTTGATGTTTCATAAGCAGCACTAGCATTTGAGCTATGATGTTATATCTCGATCTCATGTCTCTCCTCTGTACAAACATATCATAATTTTGAATAGAATAATCAAGGATTATGACGTTCATCTCATTGCTCTGATGTGTGTGTTTTCTGTTTTGGCTTTAATTCAAAGAATTAATTAAAGTGCTTGGATGGAATCATGGATGGGTATGTTTGTAGAGGGATTTAGTAAGAAGTATTGGGCTAGGACAGAAATTGACACTATTGTAATATAATATTTCTAGGGATCATGCATGCTAAGTATTTAAGTCTATTGTTGAATCATGAATGTTTGTGAATCTGACTCCCCAATGGTAGATGGCATTGATCTAAATTGTACAAATTTGTGAAACTTTGTGTCTATATGTCTTTGCTTAGGGCTTGCCACCAAATTGCAAATAAAATGACTATCATAAGTTATGAAATAATGTTGTAATCATCTCATGCTCCAAGTAGTTGATATTACTGGTGAAAGGATAATTCATTTTAGTGGTATCCTATTCTGTTGAGCTATTTGTGGGATTATCTATGAATCGTTAATGATTGTTTATGAGTTTGGTGCAAAGATCATAAACACATTATAAGGACCACCCTCCTGGGTCTTGCAGAGCCCAAAGTGTAGGAGGTTATTATTAAAATCCTCATCAATTGGTCCAGGTCCTTCGAGATGCCCTTGATTGGAATTGGAAATTCCATAGATAGATTAGAAGACCAACCTGGTTTACAGGAAAAAACACCAACATGATCGATTTCATATTATATGTGTTGAAGACTTTAGAATTTCAATTACATTAATTTATGGATATCTATAACACTACAAAACCATATGCTCTTTGCATTTACACTTACATTTCGAAATATACATTTATATACATAGATATAGATTTCTTTAATGATATTGGTGCAGGAACACCTATAAAGCAAAAAGTAGCACTAGGCAAATTTGGAAGCCTAGGAAGGAATTTTGAAAGTTTACTACTTTAAGGTCATGTTGACCATCTTGTTTTGTGTTAGAGATGTTAGAATATGTTTGAGGGAAGGTTGTTCAGTAGTTCAAGGTAGGTTGGACAAGTTTCACAATTTGTTTCCTTTAATTTTCACTTGGTGTTTGAAATAAAGCCCAAAATGTTACATTTATGCAATTTTTGCCTAATGTGGTGGATATATCCAACCAAGAGATGAAGTAACCATTTGGATGAACCTTTATAAGGTGGATTTTGATTTGGAGAAGAAGTTAGAAACATTGGAATTTGTAATCAGTTTGAAAAAAATAAGAAAAACATTTTTGTATTAGTAGATTCATGGTTTGAATAAGGATTTTTGTACAGTTAGAATGTAGAGAAAATCCTTTTCAGGCATTTCTTGGTTCATTAGTTATCTTGTTGTATTGATTCAATCATTTTATTTTGGTAGGTTAGTTCTTTTCTTGTAAGTTCTTGTTCTGACTGTCAAACTAGCAGTGATGGAGTTCTAGACCGTGCTTCTCCTATACCTGGTGTATGGGCTCTTGGAAACATAGGCTAGACTCTATGATTGTACATAATGTAGAGGTAGGAGTCCTTAGGAGTCAAGAAGCCATGGCAAAGAACTGTTCCTAGGCGAGCTTGACAGTGCTCGGTTAGGACAGTCAAAGAGTGCAGAGCACTAAGGTTGCAGGGGTGCCAATCTCTTGGTGAACCATAGTGTGGAGAGATTGTGGAATGCCTAGCAATGGCTTGGTAGCAAGAGGGAAGCTTAACACAGACTGGGAGGTGGCAAACAATCTGACTGATCACAAGGAGGTCAGAAACTAGCTTAAAACAAGCCTAATTTTGCTAGGGTAAGGGTTTGAGCAGCGTATGGACAGTGGGGGCTCCAAACCCCAAAAATATTCAAGGTGTGGACAAGGGTACCACGAATGTCAAGAAAATATTTAGGGTCATTTGGTGAATTTGAGAAAACTCTCCAATTTTCTCGGGTTAGGAGGCCTAATTGGGGCTCTCGGGCTTGTAGCCTTTTCTAACCCTAGGAGAGGGTTTGGTGGAAGTGATGTGGAAATGGAGTCTTGTGATTGAATAAGAACACTAAATAGGCTACTTTAAAGCTTTTACAACACTTTTACACCCCTGCATGTACCTAATTGTTGTTGAGGGAAATTGGCCTTTAGGGAAGAATAAGGGTCAAAGGTGAGATAGTGGCAAGGCACCAAGAATGGCTTGGTGGTATGAAAGGATATTGATAGTGGGGTTGGCTAGTAGTACCAAGAGTGCCTATACCTGAGATAGGACCTAAAGGTTAAGGTGGAAGAGTCACCTAGGAGTTCTTGAGAATAAAGACCAAAGCATGGGACAATGAGTGTCTCAACCAACCCTACCCTATCAGATTGGTATCAGAGCAAGTAAAAGATTTGGGAAGAATCTTGTATGTCAGACCTTAAATCTAGTGGTTCTACAATCATGGTGACAAATGCAGAATTGGCCAAGATGGTTGAAGAGCAAGAGGAGGATAATAAGTTGTTAAAAGAAAGAATAGAGCAACTTGAGAAAGCATTGAACAATGTGATGTTGGAAGGAAAAATACCAAAGGAAGAAGAGGTTGCAGGGGAAGACAAGATCCCTAAACCTAGCCCTATTTTGGAGGTAGAGCATTTCTTGAAAGCATTGAAGGCGTTGAGTGGAAAAGGACTTGAAGGAATACCACTGTTTAGTAGAAAATGGAAGCTGATTTAGTTGTTGATTGGATAGAGGGAATGGAAAACCATTTTGAATGTGATGGAGTCACTGAGGCACAGAAGGTAAAGGTGGCCAAGTTGAGACTAAGAGGTTCTGCCTTGACATGGCGGAAGTTCATTTAGACAGAGAGGGAAAAAGAAGGTAAGTAGCCTATCTCTACTTGGAAGGGAATGGTTGCCAAGATAAGAGAAGCATACATGCTAGATGACTATGAGATTCAGTTACACAAGAAAAGATAGAGCTTGAGGCAAAGAGACCAAGATGTAAATACTTACACTGAGGAGTTTCAAAAAATTTGCATGAGGTCTAATGTGACAGAGGATGAGAGTCTCAAGGTGGCTAGATACCTTAACGGTTTGAAGTGGAACATTCAAGAGGAGATGGCTCTTTTAAGTCCTAAGATAGTACATCAATGTTACCAATTGGCTATCAAGATTGAGGAAAGGAACAAGAGGAAGCAAGACTAGGCTTCTAAGGGCAGAGGCAAAGGCATAGATCAAAGAGATCAAAGAGGACAGCGAGGTGGCTACCAAGGTAGAGGCAATGACCAAAGAAACCAAGGAGAGTCTAAATTAACAGAGCATGGAGGTGAAACATATTCTAGAGGAGGATAAAATAGGGGTAGAGGACCTTAAGGAGGTTCAAATAGAGGAAGAGGAGCAGGCAGGAGCAATTCATACTTTGCAAACATGAAATGCTACCATTGTGGTCAAGTAGGTCATCCTGCTTATAGGTGCCCGGAGAAAGTATCTTCTTCAAGCAATGAGAAGAGAGTGTCTTATGCACAAGAGGACATCATGAGTCCTAAGGCATCTAAGATCAGTCATACTGAATCTGGGGTAGGAGAGAATCTGATGTTCAACAAAGTTTTGATCAAACAATCGGTCAAGGAAGAACCAAAAAAAAGGAGAGCTCTATTTAGAGTAAGATGCAAGATACTTGGAAAAGTGTGCAAGTTCATAGTAGATTTAGGTTCAATAGACAATATCATCTCAGAGGAGGTAGTAATGAAACTGAAATTGGAGAAGGTACCCCATACTAACTCCTACAAGGTCACATGGCTAAACAAGGGATAAAGTGTTTTAGTGAATGAGCAAGTAACGGTGGAGTTTTCCATTGGAGGATACAAGGAAAAGTTAGTTTGTGATATTTTACCCATGGATGCATGCCATCTACTATTGGGAAGACCATGGCAATATGACATAGGTGCCATATATGATGGGAAAGAGAACACCATCTCATTCAAGAAGGATGGGAAGACTTTCAAGTTGCAGTCACTGTTAGAAGAAGAAGAAGGATAATCAAAGACACCAAACATCATGTTGAGTAGTGGAAAAGAGTTCCTTAACAACCTACATCAAGGGGGTGAAGGATATGTGGTCATGATACAACCTAAAGAAGAAGACAGTACGATAGTCACTCCGAGTAGTCCTAAATTTGTTGGATCGTACTGGGGACATTATTAGTGATGGTACACCTACAACGGTATCTAAGAGAAATAATCTTAATAAATTGGATCTTTACAATTTGAGTTTCATTAAATAACAAGTAGCTTATAAGTTTACACCGCATCGTAATCCAGAGGTAGTTGTAAGTGCGCAAGAGTTGTTGGATCAAGGATTGATTCAAAAGAGCATTAGCCCATGTGCGCATCTGGTCTTAGCAAATGCAGAAAGAGGTAAGTGGAGTGCTATGTATTGATTCTAGAGAAATAAATAGAACAATCAGATAGTAGAACATTCTCTATCCTAGACCAAAGGGTCTGAATGGATTTTCTTGAGGAGCTCAAGATTTTACTAAGTTGATCTCAGAGTGATACCATCATCGTAATCTCAAGGAATGGAGATGAGGAAGAAGCCACTTAAGACAAATGAGCGGTTATATGAATGAGAGTTATGCCATTTAATATTTCTAATGCTTCCTTAGCACATTCATGAGGCTCAAGGAATGAAGTGCTCAAGGATTTTACAGGGATATTTGTGGTAGTGTATCTCGATGACATCCTCATATTTGGCAAGATAGCAGAAGAGCATTTGAAACATGTGGAGTTGGTTCGTAGAAGGTTGCAAGAGGAGAAGTTGGCAATCAGTCTAGAGAAGTGTGAATTTCTTCAAACAAGAGTTGTCTATTTCGGGTTTTTTTAGTGTCTAAAGGACTGGCTGAATGGATCCAAAGGTGGGAAGCCATCCTGTCCCGGCTCACACCAACCATATAGGACGAGGTAAGAGTTTCATGGATTGGCTCCTTTTATAGAAATTCATAAGGAACCTAGTGGCATACGGCACCATTTAGAGACAATTAAGGTATTTAAAAAGCTGGGTTTAGGTGGGACTCCAAGAAGTCAGAAAGGGTTTGAGAAACTGAACAAGAGGTGGCAACTCAACCAATTCTCTTATTACCTAGCTTTGACAAGTTGTTCACTGTTGAATGTGATGCAAGTGGAGTGGCAGTAGGAGGAGTGCTAAGTCAAGAGGGAAGGCCTATAGCGTTCTTTAGTGAGAAGCTCAATGAAGCAAAGAAGAAGTATTCAACCTATGACTTAGAACTTTATGCTTTGTCTACTACTTAGAAATGGAGGCATTACCTTCACCCAAGAGTTTGTAGTTTTAATTTGTCAATCGTGCACTAGCTTCACATCACCTCCGCGAGAAGTTGAGAATAGATATTTGAAATGATGGAATACATCCAAGCTTTTACCTTTACCACTGCTATAAGAAGGAGCAACAAGGTAGTGTGATGCATTGGGCAGAGATTGGTTACGCGTGGCAGATACATGAGATTAAGAGCATTGGCATAGAGAGTTTCAAGGATCTCTATGGAGAAGATGAAGACTTTTCAAAGGTCTATAAGGTATGTTCTAAATTTGAGAACCATTTCCATAGACAATACTCTGAATATACATTGCAAAGTGGGTTATTGTTTAAGGGAAATCAGTTATGTGTTCCAAGAGGGTGAATGAGGGAAAATATGATTCAAGAAAAGCATAATGGTAGTTTTAGTGGACATTTTGGCATCAACAAGACTTTATAACTAGTGCAAAGATTCTATTACTGGCCTAAGTTGGAAAGAGATGTTAGAAAGTATGTAGAACAATGTGTTGTGTGTATGAAAGCTAAGGGAGGAGCTAGTAATGCTGGTCTATATCAACCCCTACCCATTCCTAACAGACCATGGGAGTGTGTGAGTATGGATTTTGTGGTAGGCCTTCCTAAGACCAAGACTAGTTTTGATAATGTCTATGTAGTGGTAGATAGATTTAGTAAGATGAGCCATTTTATTCCCTACAAAACTACTCATGATGCAAGTTACATAGCTTATCTTTTCTTCAAGGAAGTTGTAAGGATCCATGGATTTCCTTTAAGCATTGTTTCAGACAGGGATGTGAAGTTCATGAGTCACTTTTGGAAGACTCTATGGAGTAGATTGGGTACCAATCTGTCATTTGGATCAGCTTACCATCCTCAGACCGATGGTCAAACAGAGGTGGTTAATAGGGTGCTAGGTAATCTTCTAAGGTTCCTAACTAAAGAATATGGATAGACATGGGATATGGTTATCTCACAAGCTGAGTATGCATAAAATGATAGTGTGAACCAGACCACAGGGAAGAGTCCTTTTGAAGTTGTGTATGGGATGCACCCAAGAGGCATATGTGAGCTCATAAATCTTGGAGCTATGGAACATAGAAGTGGACATGCAAAAGACTTCAGTCATACCATGAAAGAGATTCAAGAGCAGGTGAAGAAGACAATCACTGAGGCTACACAAAAATTGAAAGAGAAGGCAGATATGTCAAGGAAGGATGTGCAATTTCAAGTAGGGGATTATGTTATGGTCCACCTTAACAAGTCAAGGTTGTAGAAGGGAATGTCAACCAAGTTGCAGATGAAGAGAGTAGGACCCTGCAAGATGTTGGCCAAGTATGGAAAGAATGCATACAAGGTGGAGTTACCTACCAATCTAGGAATCTCACCAGTTTTCAATATAGCTGACTTGATCAAGTACAAGGGATCAGTCACTGATGTGGATCAGAATAGTCAGGAGATCTTCAAGGACATCAGCAATATATCCCTACCAAATCAAGACAAGCCTCAGGCAGAGATCTTGGAGTCAAGAGTGAAGAAGGCTACAAGAAACAAGGTGTACATGGAGCACCTTCTCAAGTGGAAGAACAAGCATGAATTAGAAGCCACATGGGTACAAGAAGACCAGTTCAAGCAGTTTGGTATTGACCTATCATTAGTTTCTCCTTCCATTCCTTAGTGTTTGGGTTGAGAGGGGGAGAATGGTGCAGGAGCACCTAGAAAGCAAAAAGTAGCACTAGGCAAATTTGGAAGCCTAGGAAGGAATTTTGAAATTTTACTACTTTAAGGTCATGTTGACCATCTTTTTT
>VDFB02093406.1:0-16347 GCA_007258455.2 Sequoia sempervirens
TCTTTGAAGACTACACACTAGAAAAGATGTATAAAACATAGTGTTGTGAATACTGAAAGTGCTGCTAGTTGTAATTCTGAGACATAGTTATTTTTGGTTGTATCAAGAGATGTATTGAAAAACTCTATAATAAAAAATTTGGAAAACATGACGTAGAACAGAGTTGTAATTCTTTTCTATTTAATATTTTAAGGATTCAAAGAGTTGGATTCATAGGGTATTAGGTAGATAAGAGTGTTGAGTTTCTTGAGCTTACTTGAAAACAAAGAGATCCTCTGATATTATTATTGTTCTGAAAATAATTTGAGGGGTTGGTGCTCCTTGAAATTGGTGTTTCAAAATGAGGGGTTGGTTCTCCTTGAGTTGGTGCTCAGAAATTAGCCTATAAGGCATTGTTAACAGTGGTTTTTGAAGATTAAGCCAGTAAGGCAGTTTAGGAGTGGTTTTTCTACCCCATGAGGGTTTTCCACTCGGCAAATCCTTTGTCTTATGGTCTCTTTGTTTGATGGCATATTGTTTCTTGATTGTGATAATTTTTATCTGTCTGAACATTGTTGAATGATAGTTCCTTCATATCTGCAAATATTTAGTTCAAATATCTTGCACAAGTCATTGTTGAAGAAGTCTAATTCAAAAGGAAGCTTAAAAGTTCTCATTTGTTTCATTGCTCAAGAATAGTTATAAAGTGCTATAGGTGTTTGTTGTCTCAATACCTTTCTTGTCTTTAAAGCTACATTCAAATCAATTGTTTAAGAAGTGAGTCAATAAAGTTGATCATCATTTGCACAGTCTTATGAGTTGCACCTACACTGTCATCATGCTTTGATTGTTAATCAATGTCAGCCATAACTGTTTTGGAAAATGCAAGATATCTCACTCAAATCATATTTTCATAAGTTGTCTAATAGACTGAGTTAATGTTGTCATATCTTTGTGCTTTCAAAAGTGATTACTCTACTCTATTGTTGAAAGAAAAGGAAATCAAAATTAAAAATCTTGGTCGAAGTTGAAAAAATTTAGTCACTGATTCACCCCCCCCTCTCAGTGTCTGTCCATAACTCCAACATTCTTATCTTGTATACATGTTAGGGAAGAGATCATATGGATAACAATCTGTATCAGGTATTTGTTTAGACCTCTCTAGTGCAGTAAGGTAATATCTTTCTTTTTTAAAGTTGGTTAAAAATCCAGATAGCTGCAAATATCTTTTATTTTTGTAAAATGACTCTACTTTATGAAGAAGTGTATGGATGAGCCAATCCATTCTCCTTGTACATTTCTTAGAATGGTCACTTAGATAGTGACTCTTGATGTGGAAGTGGTATGACTCTATGGAAGCATTGGTTTCTTGATTTGCATGAGAGAAGTTTCAAAAGTTTTTTTCCCATATTTCTATACAAAAAAACATATTAATGTTCTAGTAAACATAAAAAATAACTTAAATGATGTAAATGCATAAAAAAATGAATAATCTAACAAACTTACCAATATGACCTTCATCATGACACCAAGTTTTCTAGAAGTAATCAATACATTTTTTCTCTTCTTTGAATTCCTCCATGAATTTTTTTATTATGTGAGTAGTGACGCCTGCATTGTCACTCATCGCATACATGATCTTACCCAATATATTAAACATGTTTGTACCAACATCCTTATTGTTGGCATACCTAGATTGTAAAAGATAATATCAATCTATAGGGTTCAAACACATAATTTTACATATAACTTACTTAAATATTGACTTACCTATATACATTTTTCAGCCATGCTCTGCATACATGCCAAATACATAAAAGTACTTGACATTGAAAGGATAATCTACAAGTTACATTATAAAACTTGATAAGTAACATTATTAAAAAACAAAATGTTAAATTCAAACTATTTTAAGCTATAAATTATGAAATATAAATTTTAATAAACTAAATATTAATCAATTATAATGAATTGATTGAAGTTTAAATATAGGAACTAAGGCTAATAAAAACCTGATGGCTTCAATCTCTGCACTAGCATCATCTGTCATGAATGCATTAACATTCCAATATTCTCGACATTGTTTCACTCATTTAGAAACTTATGTTAGCCATTCATTTAGATCATCAACTTTATTTCTTGAGGATATGGCCCATGCAATAGGTACTCCAGCCTCTTGTTCATCAAAAACAAGCAAGGTATATAATTGATACTGCACATGAATAAACCATTGATAAATTAATATTTTCAAATAATAAATCGATGATAAAATAAAATCCATAAATTTATAATTAATTTTTCTTTACTTACACCATATTTATTTGTTGAAAATGTTGAGTCCATTGTAATGATTGAGTTATGTGAATGTTTGACCATCAATTCTCACATCCATGGTGTTTGGATGCCTATGATAAATGGACCATTTTTTATGGTGTTTGGTCTTTTATAGTAGAAGTTCTCTTTCTCCTCTACATGCCACAAACTAACACTTTTTGCATCATCTTCATTCTTTTGGGATCGAATGGAGCACACTCTTTTCTATGCATTCAACACATCTTTCCTCAATAAACATGCATCCCTCCTATTTATCAACTTAGTCAAACCATCATCTAGGTAGTGTTGTTCACATATTGTGTCAATCCCCACACCCATTAGCAATAAAGACTAAATATATGATTTGCATTCATTTGATAACCTCGGTGCAAAACTACTCATTGGATCACCAAAAGGGTCATCCTTTCTATGGAAAAAATCACTATTTTCATCACAATGGCTCTAATCATTATATCTAATTATCGCAACTTGTGGTCTACCATACATGACCTTAACGTGAAAGTGGGTTTGACAACCCCTTTTTTGGATAAACCTTCATTTCCTTTTCATGCTTTCAAGTTTATTTCTCTCATCCTCAAGAGAAAAAGCACAACAATATCTATTTATACACATAAATAAAATATATATATTTATATTTATATATATATATATATATATATATATTAATTCATATAAAAAAATTAAATACAAAAGCACATGCTTATTAATTATATTTAATCTAGACAAACCTTGAGTATATCTTGATAGTGTGGTCAGTAGGTTTTGTTGTGTTGTTCTTTGTATAATATTTATGTATAAATGTTATTTTTGTACTATCTAGTAAACCTTCACCTTTGACAAAGCGAGGGAGTCTTTCAAGAGGAATTGCAACACATAAGTACATATTTCCATCATCTCCAATAGGTATCCATTCAAGGTCCTCACTCGAGAAATGATTTCCTTGGTTGGGAATGTCTTGTATATCTAGTTTAATGAGTGATTCTCATTTACTCTTTCTTCCCATTTTGAATAAAATTAAGATGGTTAGTAGTCCTCTGTCTTTTTAAAAATTTGTATGAACAAATATCGAGTTTTCTATTCACTCCATGATATAATTATAATTCATGTATATATAGGTTACAAGCTCTATGATTTCATTAAATATGGTAGCACTAGAGACAATAGAAAATTTTATACATTACCTAAGGAGTCCCAAAAATGGTTCATTCAATTATAGAAGTTAAGTTTTGTATGAACTATATGCACACTACCAACTATGAGGATAACTAAAAATAATACAATAAGTATGCCACATTTGAGAATCATATATGACTATTGTACTTGGGTGTCTAGAAAATAAGAAAGAGTAATAATTATTAAAGCATGAATAGAAACTAAGGACAAAGGATCATGGGAATCTCATATGTAAATTGTACTAATATGGATCTATGCAAGGATGGGTGGTATAGGTTTCACAAAACTATGTAATTTTATAGGTTGTCTTAAATCCTAATTATCTAGAAGAAAAAAGGTGTAAGAATGATGTGTAATTTTTCATAGATAGATTATTGGTAAGAAAATAGATTTTAAATAAAACACTAAAAGGTTTCCAAAGGTGAGTATAGTGAGAAAAAATAATGACACAATAATTTATAAACCCCATGCCCAAAAATACATATCAATGAAATAGAAATTAATAGGAATATAACACCATAGAAAGAATCTTAAAAATGATGATGCGCGATATTAGAAAGCATAAATCTAAAACCTAAAAAATAATGAAGATATTTAAAACCTAAAGTGAAACCCTATGATGTTAAGTCAAAGACATTCATAAAAAATTATGAAGAAAAATGAACTTTACCCACAACATCCAAAATCCAAAAGAGTTACAACATAATATAGGAACATGAATTGACTAAATACATGTAAGGACTATGTTTTACAAATTCACATATAGAAGAACTAGAATCTACATCTACCAATCACATAACCATTAAATAAATATAAATATTTAACATCAAACACGTGTTCAATATACTTAACTACTAATATAGATGTGCAAGAATAATATTGTCTACTATGAAAAATTAAAGTTTATGACCTTGAAGGGTTGAATGTAGAAGGGAAGTTGCAAGAATGTTTCATATTCTCATGTTACATATTTTCTAGCTATATTGTTCCACTTGATCAAATACTTGGCAATCTCCCATTTTGACAATCTATTCTTTTTTGTATAAAGGATTACCCCTTGAGATCTATAGTAAACAAAATACTTCAATAATGTTGTCAATTTAAAGAAGATTAATAAAATATGTTTTTTTCTTATATTAGTATCAAACTGTTTGATGATGAGATTCATTACACTATGCTTGGAAAATAACATTTAACTTATATTTTTACTATCCAAAATATTTATCACTATTTACTTCATGTTATGAACCATAATATTGTGAAATTTTATCCCCTTAAATAACTTATGTCTAAATTTTACTTATCCAAATTCCATGCTAAGTGGGTGATACTACATTTGGAGTTTGCACTAAATTTAATTTGGACCAAAAGTATATATAAAAGGAGAATATTTTTTTACCACTTAGTCTATGCTCCTTCTCCTCTCTTTTTATTACTCTTGATGTCTTTTCCAATGAGTGTATTCTCAAAATATATTTTGATCATCCATGGGAAATATATTTCATTGGTTCACAATGCTAGAAAAACTCAATAGTTAGTGTAATACTAATTCCATGATTGGGAAAGCCTACTATCCTCTTTATTTTCATCTTAACTTACCTTATATCAAGAATATAGTATTGTGATAAGACCCTGTGTGGTCTTGTAACAACTAGATTTTTTTCTTTTGATGTTTATTGTGTAAATCTTATGTATATACAATCTTTAATATTAAAAAATATTGATATTAGTTATATGAATTCATGAACGATATGGATTTTACAATGGTGGTTATGATGTTATTGTAGCAAATATATCAACTTGGAAATGTGAATTGATTAGTTATTCATATTACATATTTTAACATGTTCCATATGAGTTGAGTGTTGATTGTAGATGCCTACCTTGGGATATGTTCCATTATGAAGGATTTAAAAATCAAATATCTCATCTATTATTGGTACAAAGGTTATTTTTACTATTCATGACTCATTTAGAGTTATATTTACTACTCATAGATGATCCTCTTCATTTTGTAAATAGATTTTTTTCAATTTACCATGGTTTAACGGTATACTATTTTTGAGAGCCAATTGTTGTACTATTCTTCCATTCCCTGTTAATTGGAGGCATGAGATAGTAGATTAATAAGATTATTTACAAGTTCAAATATTTTTCTAGAGTGATTTAGAGGAAGATAGTGTTAGCATGTTGATTTTCTTTTTTTTGTTGAAGATTAAAACATAGTTTTCTTCTTTCTCATGGAGATTTTTCCTAAAAGGATTTCTTTACATATATCCTATGTTCATATGCTTTTATGATTTAATTCTTTTTTTTTAATCTTATACAATCAAATAATCATCAAATGGTGATCATTGATAATAAAAACATATTGTTTAGATTTTCATATACATGTAATAGAATTTAATATAGTGATTTTATCTTGTTTCTTAATAGACATACAATAGTTCTATAATCTATGTCACTTTAATCTACAAAAGACCACATTAAATATTTAGTTTGTAATTACAATCATGTTATGATGAAGTGTAACACCTCAACTATTAAGGATTGCAAATGTAAGTATTTTGGTTGTGTGAATGAGTCATCATTCAATGTGTACCTTGGGCGTGATAATTATGAATAACATTGCTCCCTCAATGACTAAAGTGGTCCAATTTGTTGAAAGTTTGATGTCATTTCAAAATCTATACCTAAATTTGAAATAAAATATTAAAGAAATCTTTAAATAAGGAGAACACATTTTTTTTGGTTTAAGTCTAACGTGCTTTCACAACCTGAGACATAAGTAAGAATATCTTATATTTCTAGAGCATATAAATTTTGAATAGGGTTCCACAAGAAGCTATGAACTCTCATAATTATTGAGAAAAAAAAAAAAAAAAAGGTTTCAACTTGTTCTCTTATGTGCACTTAATTCTTTTTATCTGTGATTAAATTATATTGATTCTTGTCCTTGACTCCTTGTTCCCTTTAAGTATTTGACTATTACCCATTAACAAGATAAATGTTTTCCCTTTATGCATCTTTCCTATCATGATTTGATCTTAATATAGTTTATAAAAGCTAATAGAGAATAGAAAATAAAGTTTGGAATTGAGAGTAGATAGATGACTTAAATGTTTGATAAACAACACACTTATAATGTATACATCCTTATGATAATGTCACTTGGTAGTTATATTTGTTTGGTTAGCACTACTTCATAGGTCTAGTAATGTCTATTCATATATAGGATGAAAATATTATTTTAGTATTCAAGACAGTATTGCTATGAAGAAAATTGGTGTTAATATATTTCAATACAATTTGTCTAGGATAATTAATTAAATAATAGTAATTTTTGCAGTAACTAAAACAAATTTTATAACTAATGTTCACATAATATTTAAATAAAATAATTGAAATTTATGGATAATTAGCTTCAATTTGGATCTAAATCTACTTTTGTTTAAATTTTAGAAATTCATTTGTCAAGATTTCAAAATGTGCATAGCTATCAGTTATGATTTATTTAGTTATGATTAATAAATTAATCAAGATAATCCTCATAAATTAATATAGAATCGTAAGTTATAGATTTGTAGTTTCCCATGATTCTTTACAATGATGATATAGTATTGAAATCATACCTATGCAACCGAATGTTGATTTATTGTAGCAAACAATATTATAGTTTGAAGAGGAGATCACGCCTACAGCCAAACTCCAGCAAGTATGTGAACTATTTGATAGAATTCTTCACATGGATAGATCACACCTACAGCTAATCTCGGTGTTTTGATTTTTGGGTGGGCATGGTAACCTAGAAAACATTAAGAGCCTTCTTTTGCTAAGAAAAAAAGGGCATCAAGCCACAAATGGAGTAACAACCGTGCAACACTAAAAGAAGTGTATTTCTTTTCTGCACCGTTTAAGTTGCCACTTCTCCCACGCCAATCTGCGACCTGTGGGTAAGGTGAAAGGGGTCAAAAGGTGCGCCTGATAAACAAACTCACTTACAATCGACTATAGTCTCAAAACCATATGATTTGGTTTTTATATACTTTTGGCTACGGCTTGGTTGGTGCTACTTCTAATCAACGATCTACTTTTGCACTGCAAAACTCATTTTCAAACAACGATTTTAACAGTGATCATTTTCATTTTCAGATCCTTAGCAATGACAAGAATTTGTAATCATCGTCTTATTTTCTTCTTCAGCTTTGGAAAAAAGGACAACTGCCTGGCGCCAAAAAGAGGAGATTAAAATAGAAAAAACAAAAAATAAACTTCTCGTAGCTTTGATTTTTTTTGAAAGAAATTGCATTTTTATTGGTTCTAGATGATGTTACACTTAACAAAAGTGAAAGGGAAGTTAACTTGCTGAAAAAATGGAGAACAATAGTTATGATCTATGGAATGGTATCCATGCCTCGGTGCATTCTAGGGTCTGGATAGTCATTTCCTCGAGAGACCAGGGAATGGGTCTCCAAGGAAGTGACAAGCTAGGGAACAAGGCCAAAGGAGTCCACCCAAAAAGGTTGTCGTCGGGTTGTTTGATGCAGGGGCACAGTCTGGAGCGCACGACCTCGAGCACAAGGGGTTCAGTGCAGATGCCCTATGGATGGCTGACAATATGAGTGAGGCCACTAAAAAGAGGGAAAGGACCACATGAGATGTTGAGTAGTCTATTGGGCGAGGGCTCGTGCTCGGGCCAAGTGTGCAAGCTACTACGAGTCTGGAATACCAAGGGCCCATCAACTTGGCTGAGCCAAGATGGATGTGAGGCAAGCCGTATGGTAGGCTATTTCTACTACGCAGGGTGAATGAGGCTTGGGAAGTGTGTACAATGTCATGGCATAACTTGGCGAGGTGGCGGCACACCATAGCTCCTAGGCTATGCAATGTAGAGGATTACCACCTGATGGGTATGGGGAAAATGGGATTGGCTCCAACCTAGCCAGGGTGTGACAAACACTTGGCGAAGCTTGCAACACACAATAGGTGGTGCAATATGATTGGCACAGGGTGCAAGACGTTCTGTGAGTGGGTCGAGCGCTAGTCGGAACCCCTAGATGGCCAAGAAGGAAAGTTGTTCAGGTTCAAGTTGTACGACTCCATCATCATTGCCCAACGGTGTGAGAAGGTGGTGGTTTGTAACAAATGTTCCTATCATTAAGCCTATCTTTAATTAAATTTCATAATGTGAAGTAATTAAAAGTTTTTTTATTATAAATTCACTTGCAATAACATAATTTTTTCCTTAACACATTTTAATAATAATGTCTATGTTTAATAAAAAAAATAGTTGTTTACTCTTGATAAATAGTTACCTTAAAGCATGCTTACATCTTCATTAACATTCATTTCAAAAATAATATTATATGATTTCATTATATTTTCATCATTGTTTATTTTAATTCCCATATATAAGGCTACACATTAAAATTAAGTGGAATTCCTCCCCAAACTTACAACATAATGTTTTTGTTAAGGGTAGCTTTGTAAGTATTTGATTTTTAGGTTTTATAAAGATTAACTTAAAATCATATGAACTTGTATAGAGAAAAATATAACATCAACATCAACTATTTGCATTTAATTAAAACACACATACTTTCAATTTGTTAACCAAAAATAATATAAATTAATGTGCTCGTAATAATTGCTAAATAATATTGTATAATTATGAAAATAATTATTATAAATTCAGTTACAATAACATATTTTTTTCTTTAACACGTTCTAATAAATAATAATGCTTATGTTTAATAAATAATTAATAGTTTTTTTAACTCTTGTTAAATAGCTACCTTAAAAAATGCTTACATCTTTATTAACATTCATTTCAAAAGTAATATATATGACTTCATTATATTTTTCATCATTGTTTATTTCAATTCCCATATATAAGGCTGCACATTAAAATTTAGTGGAATTCCTCCCCAAACTTATAATTTAATGTTTTAATTAACTGTAGCTTTGTAAGTATTTGATTTTAAATTTTATAAAGATTAACTTAAAATCATACCAACTTGTATATAACAAAACATAACATCAACATCAACCATTTCCATTTAATTAGAACACAAATACTTTCAATTTGTTAAAAAAAATAGTTTCACTTAGTTAAACATTTATGCACTAGGAATAACTTTTAAACAATATTCAATAAATATTTTCAAAATTGAATTTAGTCATAGATAAAATGTATAAATATTTTACAAATATTTTTCAAATAATATTTCAAAAATACTTCCAGTTAGTTAACCATTTGTGCAAGTTAGTAATTGTCTATTATCACTATCATGAAGAATAGTTCAAACTTTAATTATCACATTGGACTTAACGACATACAATGTAGGTATGGTATCCCATAGTGTGCATGTAACAACCTAAATGATGGCATGCCCTGATGCACCATGAATATGATGGAGTAGTTGAACTTTAAAGTAGCAAGCAACCATTCCTTGGGTGGTCCCATGTGATAACTAATATGTGATTGTCCCTTGTGATAATTAAATATGTAGATATATGTTATAAAATAATTCATATATATGTTCTCAGGAGACATATTGTGCAACCAAAACAAAGACAATATTAATAAACTCTTTTTTCTTCCTTATTGCATGCTACATTTCTAAAAAGTCATACAAATAGTCAAATTGATCAATTTATATATGTATCAATCACTGCAAGATATTTTTTTATCTATAAAATTCAATTTTTTAAAAAAAAGAATTTTTTGTGTATATCAATTCTAGTTTCTCCTCAATTTACATGATAACTGTAGGAGTTTATGGTGAACTCCTCAATATCCCAGGATCACCTGCAAGACAACAATAACTTCCACAAGAGATAAATGGCAAAAATATCATGTTATGATTATGGATGCAAGATTGCCAGATTGAATATGACAATATACATATGGTGCCTTGCTAATAACTTGGCAAGTTATGAGATAGGATTAGACAAGATCTTGACAATCATGTATGATGAGACAACTACCTCTAAAAATATTAAATGACTTAGGACACAAGCATTAAATTCCAAAAGATAAGATAAGATCTAGTGACAACTAACACTAACTAGAAAAAATTTCTCCTAGGACTTAAGTGGACTTAACATGTAAAAAGGACCTAGATTGGTAAGGAACCTATTTACACTAACACCCCCCTTAAGTACAACTTAAGATACAAATGACACAAAGACGGGTCTCGATTATGATGCCATGTTAGGTACCCATGTACATAATATGCAAATGCAATCTCTCACAATTAGACAAATGGAGAAAACCTAGTTGGAAAAAACTCCTCCCCAAAAGAGAGATAAAATAAAAAAAACTCTCAATGATGCATAAGAAGTACAAAAACCCATATGAGAAAAAACATCCCCTAAGATAAATGAAGAAGAGACCATTCAACCCCCCTTAATGAGATAACTTGTTGCAAAGAAAAACTAGAAGCACATAGGTGGAGTAACATTGGAACCTTAATCAAGGCAAGCAAAAGAAATATAATTTTGATGCTAGAAACCGTATTAGAGTCACTCAAGGATTTGAGTCTAGAAAGGAAATAATAGACCCAATGCTAAGAAACACTGGAACACTCTCAATATGGAGCTACCCTAGAATTTGAACGAAGCAACAAGAGATAGAACACCATTCTAATATTGAAATGAAGTGCAAAGATCAAAATTTCGTCCTCCCAACTATCAAAATATCCAAGTAATCTCTAGGATACCCATTGGGAAATAACTAAAATCACAATATACTTGGGATAGAAATAGAAAAATTCATGGATGGCATGATAGAGCTCCTTAATGCCTTTCCAATACTACAAAAATAATGAAAAATCGGAGATTGTGGCAAAAAGATATGAGCTCAAGAGCCAAAAATAAAGATCTAACTTCAAACAACAATAAATGCCTCCAAATAGTAGAATTTTGGAAAATAACCTACACCACTAAAAAATTGATGAATCCAGATTTTTGGCAATATCTAATTTTTTAAAATGGCCTCCTAGATTGCAAGTTATGACATTTTGAAAAAATGCCCTATTAGGGCCTATGAAGAACAAAATTGTGGCCCCTTGGCACTTAAGTCTTTGGTCACCCATGAGACTGCTACTAGAAAAGTTGGTTTTAAAAATTTGCATGCTCCCAATGGTGGTGACATCGCTAGGGTGGTGGGCAAAGCCACGACACCTCAAGGCTCTAAGCTCCCCGCAATGGCGGAGCTAGGGGCGGAACCTTTACTCGGCATGCAGGCACCAAATGAAATGTGTAGCTATCAAAATAAAAAAATTGAAAATAAATTTTAATATTAAAGCCTTCCCAAATTAATATTTGGTACACTAGTGACAATACCTTGATTTGACTACTTAGTACTGCTCGCAGACCATATAGTATGTCAACTGCAAGAGTACAATGATGTAGAGGAATAAACCATTGTTATGCTCAAAATATGTTGCTTGTATTGTAAACTACCAATTGCGACCTTGACACATGTGTATAATATTGTCATACATGTTAGAGTTATCATACATTAGCTAATAATTAATTAATCTTGAATTGATTATTAGTCTAATTTATTCTCGTACACTTAAGCTAAACTTAGGAATGTTTTATACTTTATTAGTTGAGATAATATTAGATCATTATGTCACATCTCATGTAATGTTGACACTTGCCATGATCTAATCCCTTTCTCATTTAGGGCTTTTCTCTTATAAGCACTCAACCCTCATTGTAATTACTCACAGAGAATATCTAGAGCTTTCATATCTTCTTAAAAGTCTCTTGCTTTTGTAGTTTTTTCTTGTTGAAGAATATTGCATATATTGTTTGTAGATCTCTTGCATGGAAGGTGTATTTGTTTGTTGTTTGATCTTGTGGCTCGTGGTTTTGTGCTTGTTTCACAATTCTAATAGTACAATATGACCAAGTACAGATTCACAGGACCATACGATGACTATATAAAAAAATTGCTTGATGCCCTTAGTATAAAATGTCAAAAAAAATGAATTAGTAGTCTATCCTTAGGTTATCAAGCCTTTCAAACGCACTGATCCAGGGTCAGATTTAACCCAAAGTGTTTACAAAAATTAGCTACCTCCAAGATCTGGCAACTGAAACCCTCCATGAAACCCTTATAGATCAACCAAAACAAGATGAAAATTGATGAAACAAAAGACAATCCTAACTTTTTCTAATGCCCTAGATTCAATGGTGAGGTCCTTGAAACCTCTACTCACACCCATCAAAAATTTCATGCCAATATTGGTCCTTCAAATTTGGGAAGAAGTTTGCAACAATAAAGATCTGATACCATGTAGAAGTTTATGGTGAATTCCTCAACACCATAGGATCACCTACAAGACAACAATAACTTCCACAAGAGAGAAATTATAGAAATATCATGCTATGATTATGGATGCAAGAAATTTCCAAATTGAATATGACAACGTACATATGACACCTTGCTTATAAAGGAAATTTTTAAGATAGGATTAGACAAGATTTTGACATGTGTCTTAATCCTGCACAATGAGAAAACTACCTCAACAAATATTAAATGACTTAGCACACAAGCATTAAATTCCAAAATATAAGATAAGATCTAGTGACAACTAGCACTAACTAGAAAGATTCCCTCATAGGACCTAAGTGCACTTAACATGTAAATAGGACCTAGATAGGAAAAACACCTATTTACACTAACAATAACAATGTCATTATTATCAAATGAGACAACCATGTAATATCTATTTTCCTCTTCAAAACAAGTTTCTAGTTAGAAGGTATAGATTTCCTTCAAAACCCAAGCATTGTACAATTTCTTTATTAATATAATAAATGGACCACAAGCTATTCATAATTTACTGCAACAAGATCACAAAGTATCTTATGCATAAGCTCCCACTCAAATATGGATTATTTCAAAAAACCTAATGATCCATAATTGAAATCAAATGTGATCAGGATTTGATACCACTTATAAAGAAGTTAAGGTAGTAGAACAACTTCCTACATTAATTTTGAGATGAGGGTAATGAAAAAATTTGTAGATCTTTACAACAGTTATAGAAATTAAACAAAAATATCATGCATACCACAACATGGTAATTTATGTGGGGAAAACCCTTTCAGGAGAAAAACCCACACTCCAAAATTTTCCCAATATATTATTCAAAACTTATAAAGATTACAATATACTTGCAAAGCAAGCTTCTCACAGGAGTATCACCAACCAAAGATCTGGGGGTAACACAACAACTATCAGACTCTCAAAATATATCACAATGCACAATTGTAATGCACTACCCTCATAAAATAAGGTTGCCTTCTAGGGCAAGACAATCCAAAAAAATATCTACCATCAAATCGAAGACCTAATTATGAACAGTCCAAATTTATAATAATAAAATGTGGCTTTCAGGGGCATTTTCCTTGAACCCTTTCTGAGGTGCATGGCCCTCAAACCCCCCACCTAGGCAATGGGCCCCCAAACCTTGCAATGTGGCACCCCCTCCCCCCTGCTCTCCCCCCACACTCAAATATATTAACCTCACAAGGTTGAGGCACCAATTTTCCTAACACTTAAGTCAAAGCTTAAAAGTGTAGTTTCATTTCTCTGTAAATGTAGTTTCAAGCGTGAGGCATTCTCACTAATGGTAGCCACGATCCTTGAGTTGTTAATAATTTCAAGGACCAAGTACATAAAATTCATCAATGTATTTCACTAGAGCTTTACGTTATGTTGATATATAAATATGTATCGCATGAAATCTAGGTTGTATAGGTACCTTACTAATTAAAAGATATGTGTTTATGTTCCCTTTCTAAATAAAATTATATCTTTCTCAAATATCAAGTGATTTTTAAAAAATCTACTATTTGATGCTAAAAAATGCCAATTAAAGGATGATATTTATTACTATCCTTAAGAATTATTCTTAGGGGTTTATTGTTAAATTCATCCACACTAAGCAAGGAAATATCTTTCAATAATAAGAGAGAATGTGTTGCTTGTAATCCTTCATGTTGTACAAGTTTGATCATCATGGAATGTAGTGTTGGCTTAACAAAGCTAGAGTCTATGATTAGTACTTAGCTTGATAGTAGGGTCGTTGAGGGGTGCAATGTATTTTGCATCCAATTTAGATAACATAATACTCAATATAAAGTTATACTTAGATGTGGATATGCTAGTAGGGTGTTCATAAGAGAAATTATGTGATGGCTATTAGATGGTGTTATATAATGGTAGTAGCTAGTGTATGGTCATGGCACAAACTAGGTTTGTGGCCCTATAAAACTATTTTTAATTATGGTCAATCATTGGCATTTCAAAGCATTGTGAGTCTACATATGAAATCAAGAAGATAGTGTGTGTGATTGCATATCATTATAAAATTATTGATGGACATTAAACATGATGTGATGAAGCACTTGGCATAAGTAAATGAAAACATACATAGGTATATAACTTCACAAATGAAGGTGATATTCTTGAATATCTAAAATAAACCATTATGCTACATAGTATTGTGGGTGATTTACCTATGCACATTAAAATAAAAGGTTGTGTGGCAGTCTAAAACCATAATGAAGAAAGGTGTCAAATATGTGACTCCTTCCCCATGCTATAGAATTTTTTTTATATAATGGTTGCTACATTCTTGAGGGTTGTGGAGAGGAGAACAAAGAGATTTTAGACAACACTTGTGCTACTAGATACTTTAAAGGTTACTTGGCTTGGTGGGCCTAGTGGGGAGAGTCAAATCATTTCAAAGTTTCATAATTATTTAACTCCTTTGTCATGTTAAAAGAGGATGTTAGCCATAAAATATTTTAAGGGCCTATTCTAGAACAAAGTTCAACATTGACCATAGAGAGCATTGCTAAATTTATAAAATTGTAGCTGTGGACATCTAAATTTGGACACTTAATTTATCCAAATTCATCCCCTTTCGTCTTATTTTCGTTAATTAAGTAATACTGCTATTATTTAATTAATATCTTTAATTCTGCCAAATCCCTAAGGTATTTAATCAATAATACCTTATCTTTTTAATCCTCCTTTCATCAAGTGAATTAAATAAATATGTTATTTATTTAATCCCCTTTATGTCACATTCTCCATCTTTTATTATCTAATCTTAACCCTTCTTCTAATCTCATCATTAGGATGTGCACATGTCTAATCCTTGATTAGGATGTGTCACATCCTCCAACTTTTGCAAGTTGGCCTCTAATCTCTCTTAACCACCTAACCCTCCTCTAATCTTTCATTACTCTTCCCCATGTGATCTTTGACTTGTCACATCAAGTCACATGTGAAATCTAACTCTCTCCTAATCTTCATTAATTAGTCTAATTAAGTACTTGCACAATCCTAATCACTTAATTGAGTCAACCCTATTAAAAGCTTTCTCCTTTTGGGCAAGGCATCTCCCTTCCCCATGTGAATTTTTAATTCACATTTAATCCCCCAATGCATTTAAGGAATTTTAAATTCCTTCTCTCATCCCCATAAGGATATTTGAGGAATTTTTAATTCCCCACTTGTCCTCTCACCCACATGGCGACAAGCACCTCTTTTATGAGAGATCTTGTCCAATCCCAAGGTACTTTGTACCCCCTCCATGTCATGTACTTCTCTTACACCTCATCTCCACCTCATCTTTCTTAAGCCTCTCCCCATGCCACATGTCAAGATGTGAGGGCTTGTGAGTTCTCAACTCACCTTAGCCCTACATCTTGATATTTGGTGGCTCAATCTTAGCCATCCATCTCTTCTAGGAATTCTCAAAATTCCTATAAATACCCCCTCTTTTCTCTCATTTTGGGGGAGATCATTTTGCTAGCCAAACTCTT
>VDFB02093407.1:0-22051 GCA_007258455.2 Sequoia sempervirens
ATGGGCTATGGACTGGCAAGTCCACAATTAAAAAAATAAACAATGGTAGCAGTGAGTAGGTCCTTTAGGGATTGAAGAGTCAGGAATGGCACCAAAAAATCAACTAGCAAGAGAGTTGGAGGAGTTAAGGGAAACCTTGGAAAGGGAAAGGAGAGAAAGAAGAGAACAAGAAGCAACAAGAGAGCAGGCAAGAGCAAGGGAAGAAAGGAAATGGATAAGGGAGAGAGAGACTATGCAAGCAAGGACAAACAGCCTTGAGAGAAATAGGAGAGAAGAACAAGAAAACCAAGAAGATAATGATGAAGATGAAGAGCATGTGAGGGTAAATCAAGAACCACCTGCAAGTGAGATAGAAGACCCTGAAGAAAGGAGGTTAGTAAGGTTGTTGAAAGTAGTACAAGGTCATGGAGGAAAGAGTCACATAGATTTTACCATCTTTAATTTGAAAAATTCAAGCCAAATATGTTACCTCACAACTATCTTTTATCAGATTTATCAATTCTTGCATCCAAGATTCAAAACCTAGCACCATGGCTAAATCGAGTGTAACTTTCAAACCAAATTGAATCTCCAAAACATAAATACATTTTTGAGTACCCATTTTATCCATTAAAAACATATCTTATTTTTAGGTACACTTGTTTTGGAACATAGGCTTGATGTCCGGACTTCTTGGCTACAAATTAGGTCAAAATAACCAGATATGCATGCAAACAGTCACTTATAATTTTCACAAATCAGCAAATTAATCCAATCGTACTCGCGAAACTTTAGAGGATATAATTACAGACATTTTCTCCAATTTTTAGTAAAATCCAATGGTTAAATTTTGAGAAACACGAATTTTATTGCAAACTATTACCCTAGATCAGAATTTAGACTGTGTTTACAAAAATTAGCATAACTTCTTTAAAAATGAACCAATCTGCATGAAACAAATTGGAAATGGAAGATGCTTGTTCCCTCTAACACTTAAAAATATTTATTCCATCATTTGAGGCCGTAAAAATCCGTACAAAGTCTGGAAACTGTGAATTTTCTGAAGAAAATTACAGAAAACTGTGCTTTCCATTATTCCATTTCAAATTTTCAATCACCCACAAGCTTATGAACGTACAAAGAGCCTTTTTAAAGACATTACAACATGAATAATCAGTTTCCAACTGATTTCCAACTTCCCACTAATGTTTAGTCTCCCTAATGACCTTTTTAACTCCCTAATTGTTGCTTTATGCAACTTTTACACTTTGATTGCAATAATTGTTGACATCATTACATTTTTTTTTGAAAATTACTTTTAAATGACTTCTACAAATGAAAAAATGAAATCATTTACAAAATATAATCATGGTGAAGGTGCTCCTGCACCACTTATGTAGATTTTTCAATTGGATCTTATCATGACAAGGTGCTTTGTGATGTCATTCCAATGACTTGTGGTCATATCATCTTGGGGAGACCATGGCAGTATGCTAGGAGGACAGTGCATGATGGATTTCATAACACATATTTGGTGCATAAAGATGCTATTAGGTATAAGTTGGTTCCTTTGCCTTTGGAGCAGTCTAATGAGAGTTTTGTGATCTGTTTTGAGAAGAATTTGCAGGTGAAAGTGCAGGGTAAGACAGGGGAAGATACTGGTTGGTTGAAAAATAGTAAGTTGCAGCAGAGATTTGAAGCACACAGTCCTAAAAATCAGAATTTGTGGGACTTGGACAGTATTAAGGTTGGAGGCATTGAATGCCCTATAGTTGAGGGTGATAGAGGAGGTGTTCTTTCCCAAAGAAATCAGGGGATTAAGGGAAAAAATAGGGCACAAGATCAAACTGAGATCAAGCAGCAAAAAGGACAAACAAAACACAGTTTTGACACTAACATGTTGAGTGACATGAATGCAGGTTGGCAGAAAAGGAAGAAGGTAACTTTGGGAGATTTCATGCTTGGTAATCAGAAGGTGCAAACATACAGGAACAAGGAGTATTATGGCAGCAACAAGTTGGATACTTCTTGGGGCAAGAACTTTTTCTTTCTTGGGGAGAATGGTGCAGGAGCACCCAAGCTCTTCAAGGAACACTTCAAGAGACATGAGGATGCAGGGGTCATGAAGACCTATCAAGGAACTCAGAAAGTTAATTATGACATTTTGAAGCCTATAATGACTTTTGAAATGGTTAAAAACATTAAGGGAGTCAAATGTCCTAAGGGTCTTGATAAGGACCATAGGACCAAAATGCATTGTAATTGGACAAATAATGTCCTAAGAGTCTAGATAGGTTTTTAGTGTTTTAATCATGTTAATTAAGGTTGAATAATGCCATTTAATAGGTTTTAAGGATTTTTAGTTAGTAGGAGTTAATAAAATAAAAGTTGGAAAATTCAAATTTTAAACTTCCAACTTTGTGGGGAAAGTGATTTTTAGGAGTTTTAGCAACTTTAATGTAATCAAACCAATTCAAAATGGTTTGAGCAGTTGTGGGATGGGTCTATAACCCTAAAGGAATCATTTGTATGGAGTTTGGGTTGCTGGTACGGATTTTGTATGGACTGCTATAGGAAGAAGCAAAAAAACAGCAATTTCTTGCATTTTTCTTGTGCTCTTTTGATGATTTATTGATTTCTATTGAAGATTTTTTTAGTAGGATGGTTTAGGGACTTGTATCAACTTTTTTTGAAGTCATTTGAATGTCCTAAAAGCAACAACAATCAATTCTTTGTATATTATTGCTGACTGTCCTCAAGAAAGTGCAGATTTTTCACTAATTTTGAGGTTTTTCATGGATGTTTGATCCATTTCATGAGGGAATGATGCTGTAACTTGTGAAATGGATCTATTATAACATTTATAATACATATCTAACAAGTTATTGTACAGGAAAGAGTGATTATTGGGTGTACACCGAGTTTTAGCAAGGAAAAGTGCATGGAAATGGAGGCTAAGGTGTAGCAGCAGAAGATCTGCCTTAATGAGGGGTATATTTTTGAGTTTAAGGTGTTTATATATGTTGAGTTATTGGTGAAAAGTCCAAGATAAGGTTCTGGAAGTGTTGGGAAAGCTAATTTTCAAGAGGCCCTAGTTTTGGAGCAATTTGGTGAGGGTTTTGTGTTTGAGGGTGTCAAGGGTGTCATAGGCACCTAAAAACTTGAAAATCCTTGGTTTGGAAACATTTTAAGATACTGTTGAAAGTTTCATAGTTAGGGGATAAGTTTAGAGAGGGGTTGCTTTGAAAAAGTGGGCTAATTGGGCCTTAAATTTGAGGAAACAACAGATTTTGGTAGGTCTGATCCAAAACAAGTGCCAACAAGGTTTTGGTATGTTGTGTAGCATCAAAAAATACATCTTAATCAGTCATTTATTTTGGGAGTCCTTTACAAAAAGTTGTTAGAAAAAGTTGAGTGAAAAGTAAAAAAAAAAACCATTGCTAGAGGCCTAGTTGGGCTAGAAGCCTAGTCAAGGTGCAAAAAGTGAGTTTGTGTTTAAGTCAGAGGTTTGGGGCTTGAAACCATTCAAGACAAGTTTTTTTGAGTCTTTTAAAAGCTTCCCAAGGGTTTGGGTCCATAAGTGAAGGTTTAAAGTCATAAGTGAAACTTTGAGGCTTATCTCCTGTAGGGTGCCTAGAAGAGGGTTTGAGATTGCTTCATAGAAAATCCTTCAAATCATTGTGTGTTTCCAAAAGTCCCATAGCCTCTGCATAATTTTGTGACTAAAAAATTTATGTTTCCTTTGTGACCAAACCAATAGAACTGAGCCTTCAATGAATTACAAAAATGTATGCAAAAAGGTATCACCAGAAATGTACCAAACCAAAATGAACCTCGATGATCATTAAATACAGAAGACCTCAGAATATATGCCAACACTATAAGTGTCAAAATCAACCCTTCACATCAATGTCAAAACCTATGTGAAAGGGGTCAACAAAAATTATATTGTATATAGACTTTTATATATAAAATTGTAGAATAATTCTCTACACATATACAAAATTGGCATTTATACCAACTCAAAATGTTACATATGTCATCTCAAGATCTACATACCAAGTGTATGTAGAATAACTACACATTCCAATAGTCGAATTGATCTTATGTCTCAGACAAATCTTACATTTGTGGTGGATCATCAAAATCTAGCCTCCTCATGCCACTGGATGGATGAAAAGTTGACTACACAGTAACAAGTCAAACCATAAATTTGATTAATTAGCTAAATGGTAAATAGACCACCAAATAAAAACTTATTTATAATTTAGAAATTTCAAATTACCATATTGTTACCATCTTTACTTTGCATTACATCCATTGTTGTTGCTTCTTGGTTAAGATCAATAGAAAATGGTAACATATGTTGCTGGGTGTTTTGTTGATCATCTAAAGCCACAATAACATGCACATTTGAGACATCAACATAGAAAAAAATAATTTACAAATTAAAAACATAAAATTGATTGAAGTGTGTTCTATAATTTTTATACCATCTCCACTTTGCATTGTCTCCATTGTCATTTCTTGGTTAAGATCAATAGAAAAAGGTAACATGTATTCTCTACTATTTTGTTGATCCTCTGAAGCTGCAATGACACATATTTAACACATCAACATAGATAAAGTTTTCAAGTGTAAAACTACATTATGTAATTAATATAAACAATAGTAAATTTATAAAGATTAGAAATTTGATTAGAGATAGGAATTGACTAATTTCCTATAAAGTTAATAAACACACTTAATAGTTAAAAAATTACCATCTATAAGTTGTATTTCATCTATTATTGTTTGGTTTAGATCAATCGAGAAAGGTAATTGATGTCGTTGAGTACTTTCTTGATCATCCAAACCTACAATGACATGTATTTAACATATGAAATAAAAACAAGAAGTATTGTTATGCAAATTACTAAAATTCTTTTTAAAAAATATACTTACTGTGTTGTTGCATAATACTAACTCTTTCTTCTTCTATTGCGATGCTTGAGCGTTTAATGACCTTTTTTTTCTTTTTCTTTCTACATCCTGTAGAGGGGAATTGAAAATTTTCATAGTCCTCAATTGTTTCATTCAAGTCTTCAGAAATGGCATTGTCTCTTTGATGAATTGAACGACGTTTACACATTTTGCTTGGACTGAACCATGGTGATATTCGTCTCGTAGATATGTTATCTGAACCAGGGATTGATGTAAATGTGGAAGAGGAAGGAAGAGATGTATGAATATCTTTTCGCAATCTCCCAATACATTGACAAAACTTTTCTTTTTCATCTTCACTGGTTGGTAAATTTTGGAGTAGATGATTTAAATAATCAATAGAATTTCAAAAGTTATCATTCAAAGCACTAGATGATTTCCAGCCATCTGTAATACAAATAAAAATGATTAAATCTAAAAATATCTTAATATTTTATTATAAAATGGTGACATTGAGATTTATCTGTTCTTTGGTCTTCACCAATGGCAATCCTAAGCACCTCTTGATCTTCTATTTGATTGCAACCATCTATAATTCGATTAAGATTTAATTAATTTTGTGAACCATAAAAAAAACTAATATTTAATTGTAAATACCATATCAATATTACCAATGGTATTGTTTCCATGACTGAAACTCCCTCTAACATTCTCATCATCATCAAGCAATGGAGTAGTGCCATCTATAATTCAATGAGATTAATTTAGTTATTTTTGAAAAATAATAATAATCATTTAACATATAAATATTAAAATTAAATCTCAAATGACCCTTACCAACAACTTGATCTTGCTCATTTATTTTGTTTCTCTTTAGAAGATCTAAAATCTTTAACACATGTTTGCATGTGTTTCCCTTCTTTGCCCACTGACAGTCACACACATGCAAATCTGGTCCATATTTTCTAACAAGGTACCATTTTGTTGGAGTTGTTTGGCTTCTTATTTGGTATGTGTTAGGGACGAGATCATATGGGCAACAATCTGTATCTGGTATTTTTTTTGACCTCTCTAATGCAGTTGTGTAATATCGTTCTTTTTTGAAGTTAGTCAGAAACCCAGATAATTGCAAATATCTTTTATTTTTGTAGAATGGCTCTACCCTATGAAGAAGTGTATGGATAAGCCAATCCATTCTCCTCGTGCACCTCTTAGCATGATCACTTAAATAGTGACTCTTGATGTGGCAGTGGTACGACTCTATGGAAGCATTGGTTTCTTGATTTGCATGAGGGAAACCTCTATAATTTTTTGCCCACATTGCTATACAAACCCACAAAATGATGTCTTAGTATAAATAAAAAACAAGTTAAACAATATAAATGCATACAAAATCATAATGAATAATTCAATGAGCTTACCAATACGAGTTTCATCATGACACCAAGTTTGTTGAAAGTAATCAATAAATTTCTTCTCCTCTTTGAATTCCTCCATGAAATTTGTTATTAGATGAGTAGTGATGTCTTCATCATCACTCATTGCATACATTATCTCACCCAATCTATTGAACATATTACTCCCAACATCCTTATTACTGACATACCTGGATTATAAAACATAATATCAAGCTATGAAATTCGAACATGAAATGTTCAGGTATTCCAAGTATTTTAATAAAAGAATGACTTACCTGTATACATTCTTCAACCATGCCCTACGTACATGCCAAATACATAAAAGTACCCGGCAATGAAAGGATAATCTACAAGTTACGAGGATAAGTGTAATGTTCAGCTTTTTATAGACTAAATATTAAGCAATTACAATGAGTTAACTTCAGTTTAAATAAAAGATTAAGGCCAATAAAAACCTGATTGCTTCAATCTCGGCACTAGCATCATCTGTCATAAATGCATTGACATTCCAATCTTCTTTACATTGTTTCCCTCTTTTATAAACTTTTATCAACCATTCATTTATATCCTCAACTTTATTTCTTGAGGATATGGCCCATGCAACAGGTATACCAGCCTCTTGTTCATCGAATACAAGCAAAGTATATAACTGATACTACACATGAATAAACCATAAATTAGTATATTTTTAGTAGAAGAAATTAATAATTTCATTAAAATCCATAAATACAATTAAAATTGTTTTACTTACACCATATTTATTTGTTGAGAATGTGGAATCCATAGCAATAATTGCATTATGTGAATGTTTCACCATCATTTCTTGCATCCATGGAGTTTGGATGCCTACCATAAATGGAATATTTTCCACATTGTTTGGTCTTTTATAATAAAAAAAGTTGTCTTTCTCCTCTATATGCCACATGCTTACACTTTTTGCATCATCTTCATTCTTTTGGGATCGAAGTGAGCGCACTCTATTCCATGCATTCATGACATCTTTCCTTAACAAATATGTGTCCCTCTTATTCATCAACTGTGTCAAACTAGGGTCTAAATAGTGTTGTTCACATATTGTGTCAATTCCCACCCCCATTAGCAATAAGGATTCAATATATGATTTGCATTCATTTGACAACCTTGGTGCAACACTACTCCTTGGATCACTAGAAGGGTCATCTTTTCCATGACAAAATTCACCTTTAGCATCACAATGACTGAAATCATTATATGTAATAACCGCAACATCTGGTCTACCATACATAACCTTAACAAGAAAGTGGGTTTGACAACCCCTTTTTTGGATAAACCTTCGTTTCCTTTTCTTGTTTTCAGAGTTATTTTCAAAGTTGTTCTCAGAATTGTTTTCAGAGTTGTTTTCAGAGTTATTTCTTTTGTCCTCAGGGCCAAAAGCACACCAATAACTGTTTTCACATGTACAAAATATATATATTAATTAATATAACAAATAGAAAATATAAGTTTTGACATGCTTCATTATTATATTAAATATAAGCAAACCTTGAGTACATCTTCATTGCCTGGTCGTTAGGTTGTATCAAGTCGGTCTTTCTATTCAATTTCCGTACAAATGTCGTCTCTGTACTATCCAATAAACCTTCTCCTTTGACAAACTGAGGGAGTCTTTCAAGAGGGATTGCAGCACATATGTCTATCTGACTATTGCCACCTCCAATAGGTGTCCATTCAAGGTCAACACTTGAGAAATGATTTCCCTGGTTGGGAATGTCTTGCACATGTAGAGAAAGAAGTGATTCCCATTTATTTGGCCTACCCATTCTGAATAATATTAACATGGTTAGTGGACCTCTATCTTGTTCAAATATGTATTTAAAAAATTAAATCTTCTACCATAAATTCAAGAATATAAACAAACATGGGAATTATTATCATCCTAAAATTCAATTGAACCCAATGAATTTACAAATAAGATCATTTCTCTAAAAATGACTTTTACCACAAAGTCAATTTACAAATAAGATTATATGGGACAATGTTATGATTTGGGATGATGTTTAGATTTTGCATTATAGATTGGCATGATTTAAACTACATGATTTGTTCCCACAACATAATTTTTACATTAACATGGTGTCTTAATAATAGACCTACTTGTACCCTTAACAATGACATCAATGATCCAAACCAAACATACAATTATTTTATACGATGACTTCAATTCCATTGACACAACACATTATTACTTGGATAAATTTGTGAAATTTCTTTATACACTAACACTCATAAGCCTAGGATTGTAAAGGAAGCTATTGGTATTAATGATGTAGATTCTTGGAAAGAGGCTATGGATGAAGAATTGACAACATTAATAAAAAAGTTAACACATGGGAGATTTATTATATTTTCCAAATGGACATAAAATTGTTGGATATGAACATATGTTCAAGAATAGTAAAAGATAGTAAAAGAAATGAGGCTATTGGTAAAGGAAGCTGGTGATATTGATAGTAAAAGATCCATTAGTGATAGGAAAAGGTGTCTCAACTTTACATTCCTAATGCTCATTTTAATATATTTTCTATGCACTTGCTATTTCATATTCTAGTGAATTTTGTTCTTGTGGGAGAGTTCATGTCCAATGCGGAGGATCCTAATTTTAAGTGTTTTTTTGGCCTCACCAATGGGATAGATAAGGATTTTATAATAAAGCATGCTCTCATTTGTAAATAATTAATAAAAAAGCCTTGAACCTCATCTTATTTTAATGTGAAACTCATAATAGTAATCAAAACTTGAAATCTTAACATATAATCATGAACTAGTTAGTATTTTTCTTTCTTGCATTGCATAATTTTAGAAACATTTGTCATGGATTCAATGTCATAATGAGAATGTTCGATATAATAATAGAATGAGGCAATAAATAATCATGTGAATGCTTGGTCATTCAAGGTTGTTGGAAACAATCTAGCAAATAACTTGTCCTTATGAAAATAAGTAGCATGAAGTTTACAAGGATTATAATTCTATTAATGGATTAGATCTACCATTATACTTATAAACATGGTTCTAGAAATCTACTTGGTGAGGGAAAGGGTGAAATACCATATTTTGAAGGATTATGTAATATTCCATTACTATAATCTCTTTTTAAATATTTTCTCATAATGATAAATATACCATCTAGATTTTCGAACATACTCATGGTGGAGTACAAATAATGTGAAATATCATGCTCAACATGTCCAATAGCTTGATGTGTAGATAAATCACTAGTACTAGTAGGGGAGGATTTAAGAGATAAATCACTAAATAGTTGCACACAAGCTAAATAAATAATCTAAGATATCTTTACATAGTTCTCTTACTCAATGAATGTATACTCCATGTGTTTTCTCAATATGATATGTAAGAGAAGGTACTCCACAATTACACAAATATATATCATATAAAGGCATAAAAGGATTTGAAGGAGAAACCATTGTTATAAAAAAGGCATATAACATCATGATATGCATGGACATGTCTATGAGACTCCCAAGGAAAGGACACCAAAATGTGAAGAACTATAACTATGTGTAACATTTCTATAAGAGTCATGAGAATTATCATTAAAAAATAAAGAATTGTCACCATGATAGTCACTTAATATATCATCAATATAGCATGAGCAACATGAATGACAAGAAAGAATACCAATCTTGTATGAAGGTAAAACATGTGTATTAGAGAAAGAGAGACACATGTAGGAAAACCAATAGAGGTAAAAGGAAAGTTTTTTTGAGATGTACAAAATATATGCTTACTAGAAAATATCACCACATGAAGGAATATCCCTAGATATATTATGGGAGATGAGATGCACATAATATATGCTTACTAGGAAACATCACCATATGAAGGAATATACCTATATGTATTATGGGAGATTAGGACTAAAGTATCACCATCTTTTATCTCATGAGATGAAGAATCATGACAAGTCATGGAGATAAATAAAGTAAAATCCTCTAATATAGATGGGAAGGCATGCATAAGTCTAAAAAGGATGGAACATTTCTCAAATACTCTACAATCTTATGCATGAAACATGTAGGATCATTTATGTCATAAAATAATGCAAAATAATTAAGGATAAAAGGACGAGAATCAAGAAAGAATGAAAATAGCTCATAATCCATGATGTATGCATGAGGGAAATCCCAAAATAAAAATTCGTAAGGATCCATGGTAAATGATATAATAATGAAACTCAATCAATCAAAAGATGGGATGGTGGTGATGGGATATATATAAAATAATGAAAGCCCGAGACTCTAATAAAATCTGGAATAAATGACATAGTAATAAAAATATCAAATCTAAAAATTATAGATATAAGAAAAGTCAAAACCTTAAGGTAAAATTTTAGAAGGTTTTGAGTGTTGGGTTCATTTAAATTTAAGGAAATACAATTCACCTTTGTATGAAAAATTAGGTTGAAAGAACATAACAAGAAATAAAATTGAATTAATCTGATTTCAAGTTACAATAGGTCATATCATAGAAATTAAAAGAAATAAAGATACAAGTTGATTTTAGAATTCAAAAGTTAGCTATCTACTACTTTGACCATAACTTTTGAACTAACTCAAAATCACTTATTCTCAATCATGTAAGAAATAAAATAAAAATATATATTAGATCATTCTTAAACTTAATTAGATCGAATTCACAAGTTATAAAAATAATCTAGATTGTATTAAAAATTCATTAATTTGAACCTTATACACAAATCTAAATTTGTAGTTATGAATATTCTATACATATAACTCCACAGAAAAATTATATGCCTATAAGTAGAATATACCAAAACATATATATCTGTCCTATTTTATCATCTTAAGATAAGTAAACTTTCCTTAAATTATTTGAACCTCAACTACTAAATTATTTAATCCTAGCTTAAATATAAAAAAAAATAGGTATAATAAAGGAAGGAAAGGCATTAATCTTTCTAACAAGCAAATTCTCATGTTTGAGCTCACTAAAAACATTGGCTAGCAAATACCTAATTCTACCCTATTGTGTTTCTCTTGTTTCAAATCCTTGAACTTTGCCACTCATTATTTGTTTATTAGTATTGTATAGTACACATTACTATTAGATGTTTTTTTCCCCCTCAATTAATTGTTGTAATTGGAAAAGCTTTTCATTTAATAATCATTGTTTTGATGACTACCCCAATCCAAAATTTCAAATTCGAATATGTGCATTAATAATCTCTTTTACAAATATAATTCTTTATTTTATCTAATTAAATTTTATCTCATATTATTAAATAAATCAACAAACACCAATAATAATTCTTAATTTATAAGATTACAAAAACTTAATTATAATATTAATTTATCAAATTAAAAAATTGAATTACAATATTCAAAATTAAAATATAAAAAAAATATATATATATTTTAATTTTAATTGTAAAATTAAATATTTATTTAAAAGTCATTGATTAATCTTTTTAAAGAAAAAAATAAAAAACGCATGGATGGGGCCTTTTTACATATGAACAAACATATACAAACATTTTTTAAAAAAATAACTAGAATTTTTTTCCCTGCATAACAATGAGATAAAAGAAATCTATTTAAAGAAAAAAATTAAAATATAATTATTTTTTTAATATTTTAATTTTGAATATTGTAATTCATAAGAAATATAATTAAATTAAGTATATGGCCAGTGCCTATTTTAATCTAATATATGAGCTCGTTAATCCACTTGCCGGAACTCTATTCATATAAAATTAAAATATATTGCTTATTAAATTATATAAAATTAATTAAAATAGGCACAAATAATTACATTTTAAGTTTATATAATTAAGTAATTCATAAGAAATATAATTATATGTGGTCAGTAATTATATAATCGCAAGAGGCCTCGTCCATATAATTAATTTCTCGAGCTTAATTTTATATTAAATAAAAAAAATTAAATAGATTTTTTTCCCTGCATAACAATGAGATAAAAGAAATCTAAATGTTCAAACGGAGGAACGAGGGGCTACAGGAATGGAATCCCAAGAAAACGGAAACGTGGAAATGTTAAAGAATAGAAAGGTCAGATTAATGTTAAGGAACCCTAATCGATCTTAGTTGTTAAGCAATGTTTTGGAACGAGGACTGACAAGGATTGGCAGATACGACACTGGCACAACAAGGGTTTTCTATGTATTTCAAGATAAATAAATAGAGTTGCAACAAAAAAAATGGAAACACTATTAAAAAAGGATGTGCATTTCTGTAAAGTAGGAATCAAATAATTGAAATAAATGATGTAAAATTTCCTATTTGGAGTAGGAAAAATAAAAGATATAAAAAACAATATTTAAAGAACCTGTATGTTCATGTGTGGAAAAAATAAAAGCACAGACTGGTCGCTCCTCCAGAAATATGAAATAGAGGCAATTGTAAAAGCACCTGTAGATCTGGTATTGAGGGCTGCAATAGAGGCAAACATGAAACAAACACAAAACGAAACCAGAGAGGACCCAAACGCAGAGTTGAGCAAAAAATTTAGGCATAAATTTAGGTGGGACAACAGGTTTAGGCGAGCAATGTTGTGGTTGTTCACGAATAAATGCTCGCCCATTAATGAGAAATTGTTGCGAATAAATTTGGTGCATCCTGGATTAATATACTACTTGCTATTAAATAGCAGAGGGGAGGTTAATCATTGATAGCCGTTAGTAGCAGTATGTATAGGGTGGGGTGGCAGGACATGTGGGATGGCTCGGTGCAAATTGTCAACTGGTAGCCGTTGTCGCGGCTATCTAGTCTTGAAAATGCCCATCCATACCATGGATTTAACTGTATGGTGCAGTAAGTCCATGCAGTGCAGTTTATACGGGCAGAAAATGAGGTAGGCAGTAATAATGTTTTATTTTATCAATTTAGTTTATACAGGGGAACAAACGACAGGGCAGTGTTAATTTAATATTTTTTACGATTAACTATTCTTGTATTATATTTTTTATATATACAAATATAATAATATTATTATAATACATATTTTATAGTTATATTATAATATTGTTATATATTTATAATATTATATAAATATACTTATGGATATTATACTATTATAATTGTAGGGCTGTGTAAGGCCCTTGCTTTGTAATTCTCTTATTTTAATAAAATTTTACCCTCCCATATGCTTATTATAGTTTTAAATATTTTTTACTTATATTTAGAATCAAATTTGAAATTTAGTGAAGGAGAATGTTATAGGATTGTAAAAAAAAAAAAGGATTATTAAAAAAAATTCTTGTATTTAAATTATATTATAATAGTGGTAAAACATTTAATGAGATAGATATAGATTGTATCAAATTAATTGTTTAATAAAACATATGTAAGAGTTAGTTTTGAGGGGTGAAAACATTTTTATCTCGATTAGTTTTATTAATAATTTTTTAATTTTCTATAAATATAAAATTATTTTTTTGTTTCTTTTTATAAATTTAATGTATTTTGGAATTGAATTGTACTTTTGTGAAAATAGATGTTATTGTGTAATTAAAATCTTCCTTCTATTTAAAATATATTTAACCTAATTTTTTTGTAACTTAGTAAAACTCTTAATAATATATCATATTAGTAGTTTTATTGAACATGTTTAAAACATAGTTTTATGACGTGATAATAGTTTATTACAGATTATGAAATTTATTTTAATGAGTGAGGTATTTTAGCTAATATACATAATTGTTAACAATATTAACAATATAATAAAAAATATATTAAAATATAATATTTTTAATTGTTAATTATGAATATTATTACTTGTTAATTGTTAATATTATTACAATTGTTAATATTGTTAATTGTTAATATTGTTAATTTTTAATATTATTAACAATTTAACAATTAACAATTATTATATTAGTTAAAATACCTTACTTGATTTAAAAAGGCCAAATTATTAATAAAAAGAAATGACAAAAAATTATAAAAATAAAACTAACCAAGATAAAAATATTTTCACCTCTTAAAACTAACTCTTACATATGTTTTATTAAACAATTAATTTGATACAATCTATATCTATCTCATTAAATGTTTTACCACTATTATAATATAATTTAAATACAAGATTTTTTTTGAATAATCCTATTTTTTTAACAATCCTATAACATTCTCCTTCACTAAATTTCAATTTTGATTCTAAATTTAAGCAAAAAATGTTTAAAACTATAATAATATTAATATATTTTTACAATTACAATAGTATAATATGAATAAATATATTTATATAATATTATAAATATATAACAATATTATAATATAATTATAGTATTTTATGTACATTATAATAATATTATTATAAAAATACATGTAAAGTATGCTGAAATATATCTTCTCAAGGCGCCTATTTTTAATCAATTGAAGCTTAACCCAAGTTGAAGCTTAACCCTAACCATAAAACTATTTGAACCCTAATCATAACCCTCTTTGTAGCTAGTTCAAACTATGGCTCATAGAGCAGGATAAATTCCCTAGAAGAGTGTCTTTCAAGTTTGAAAAAATGTAGATGAAAATTCCAAACTTCAAAATGGTTGTCATTCAACAAAAAGTTAAAATTCATAAAACTCAGACTAAAAGAGTGGAATATCCAAGTGTTTAGAAATATTTTCACAAAATGGATCTCCTTAAAAGTAGAATGGCTAAGATCCAAAAAGACCTCTCAAATGATTTTTCTTAAATCCTAATAGAAGAAGAGAGGAATCTCATATTTCAGTTGGATGGTGTCTACACTTTTGAATAAATCTATTGGAGACAAAAATCAAAGATTAAATGACTTAAATAAGGTGTAAAACCAATTTTTTTCATTTAACATGCAAAATGAGAAGGAAAAAAATCATAATTTATGAAGATTGAAGATTCTTATGGATAAAATTTTGATGATCCTTACAACATCAAGGCTTTCTTGGTTTTCTCTTGGGAATAAATGCTCAATAGAGAAATAAATTTCTTACATAAAAGTGCAATAGGCACCTAGAGAAGGATATATCTCAGTTTATTTTATATATATATATACTAGTTGTAAAACCCTAGCCCCGACCTTCACCCTAATGCTAACACCAAGATTTATCTTACAACCCTAATTGAACCTTAACACTAATTAAATTTTAATTTTGACCTTAAACTCGAGCCTCACTGTAATTCTTCTTCTAACCTTAATCATACTTCTAACTCTATTCATAATAATAATTTTAATAATAACCCTAATTCTAATGGCAACCCTATCTAACTATAATACTAATTAAACCCCAAGCCTAATTAAAACCTAACTCTACTTGAACCATTACCCTAACCTAACATTAACCCTAACCCTAATTGTATTGAACCCTAATTGAACTGGAACCCTAATCCTAATATTTACCCCAATATTTATCCTATCACCCAAACCTTAACCTTAACCCTAATTGAACCATGTCATAACCCTAACCATAATTGAACTGTCAACCTAATTATACACAAACTGTAGACATACCAAATTAGCATCATTCACATTCATCCATTCATTGAAGGTAAATCAAATTCATTATATTCAATCTCCTAAGGTCATCTAGCTAATTTAAATAAATCAAATTTTTATTTAATTAAATCTAAAACATCTTTCATCTCCTTTTTGATTTAGTTTAATCCCTAAAATTGAAGTCAAATGGGTCAAATCACCTAATCCTCTTTTAAATTAACTAAATCAAGATTAAATATAATCTAATCACTCATCACATCCTCTAGCTTTTCCCACTTGCACAAATAAATCAATTTATTTATTTATTAAATTCATCATTTTCCATCAACATGGCATAAAAAGAGAATATTCTTCCAAATTTGAATCTCCCCCCAAATTGAGATGTACATGCAACAAAGCATTTAGGATCTCTTACATGTCTCTTGCACAAGTCAAACTCAACATTTAACTCATCTTGTCATCAAATTCAAATTTCAAATCTCCCCCTCTTTGGCACGTTGACCAAAATGTGCTCATTCCTCAACCTCTCACATGTTGACAAGTGGCATCTTGTCATTGGTGGATCTCTAGTCCCACATCATCCATGTTTGAAATTCTTTTATCCTTCTTGGATATAAATAGAGAGTTCCTCTATTGTATCAATCCTCCACAACTTATCCAAGTTAGCATTTCATCTTATCCACCATCTCAAACATTTGAATATTGTCATCTGGAGTTTATCAAGGATTGGAAAGGGATTCTTTCCATCAAAGAAGCACCAATCCACTATGAGATAAGGGTTTGATATTTAGTTATTTTGAATCTTTTCATCTTATGTGCATATTTTAATATGATTGAGTATTTCATAGGAACACTACTTTGTTTGCTTGTTTTAGACTAACATTATGCTAATGTGATGAGGTTTAAACAGTTGGGAATATTCCCTCAAGTTTGAATTTCAAAATGGTTGACTTGTCCCTTCCAACATGGCATTAACTCCCTCTTACATGTCCCCACTTGGCATTTAAGTCCCTTTTTCTCCCTCCAACAAGCCAAATTTGAATTTGAAAAGGCCAACTAATCTCATTTATTGTCACATTGACCAAAACTTGCACATCCTCCATCTACTCACATTTGGACGAGTGGCTCCTTCCTATTGGCTAAATCTCTATCCCACACTGCTCTCTTTTGGGCATTCTTCCAACTTAAGATTCTATAAATAGAAGGCTCATTCTTCATTTCTATCATCCACAATCTTCATGCAAAGTTACTCTCTTCAATTGAGAGCTAATTTTTCCCACTTCGTAGCATCTTCAACAATCTTCATCATTTGAGCTTGTCAAGGGTTGGGAAAGGGTCACTTTTCACAACAAAGTGACACCAATCCACTATGAATTAGGTGTGCATTGTGCTTCTATAAGTTCTTTTTGTTTATGTTGTTATTTCCTTGTGATCATGAAGTAGGATGTATTATTTCATAGGATTATTCATAGATTTGCATTTGCATAAACTAACCCCACTAATGAGTGTTGGAGATTGATCATTTGTAGATTTAGGGGTGCTCACACAAACTATAACTCAAAATCTAATTGAACCCTAACCCTAATATTTATCCCAAGATTTATTTTAAAATTATAACCCTAATTTAATCCTAACCCTAACACCAACCTTCAACCTAATATTGACCCCAAGATTCATCTTATAACCCTAATTTAATCCTAACCCTAACACCAACCTTCAACCTAATATTGACCCCAAGATTCATCTTAGAACCCTAATTGAACCCTAATTCTAATTGAATCGTATTTAGCCTAATTGACTTTTAATCTTAGCCTTAAATCTAACCCTAATTCTAACTCTAACCCTAGCCTTAATTCTAACTCTATGCATGATTATAATTTTAATACTAACCTTAATTCTAATGATGACCCTAATTCTAACTATAATACTAATTGAATCCTAACCCTAACCCTTATTAGAACCCAACCCTTATTAGAACCCAACCCTTATTGAACCCTTACCATATCCTAAAATTAATCCTATCCCTAATCCTAATTGTGTCTAACACTAATTGAAACCTAACCCTAACTCTAGTTGTGTCCTAACCATAACCCCAACCCTAATCCTAACCTTTACCCAAAGCTTTATCCTATAACCCTAACCTTAACCCTAATCTTAACCTGTCCTTAATCTTAATTGAATTCTAATCCTAATTGAACCCTAACCGTAATTGTAAACTTGATCTAACCCCATGCTAACTCTTACTCCAAGCTTTATCTTAGAATTCTAATTGAACACTATCAGTGTTTACATTTAATGCTTGTTATCCACATGTTGACTAAGCCTACTTGGGCATGGCATTTGTTGTGCAAGTTAAATATCTCCTAATATTTTTCCTTGCTAGATATTTTCTAGATATTTTCCTCATACTGAGATATTTCTCATGCTTGGACATTTCTCCTTTATAAGGAGACCCTTGGCTATCTAATAAGATGAGGAGGAGCTTATGCATTATTTGTGCTTGTTTTCTATCTTTGTGATCTGTAGGTTCTTTCATGGTATTAGAGCCTTCCAAAGAAAGTTTTTCAGGCCATAGGCGAATGTCCTTGGAGAGCAGTTTGCAGACTATTCCTAAGTTGGAGGTTGCCTGATCTCCAACGCCATAAACTGCTTCCTCCTACTTAGCCTGCTAAGGGCGTAAATATCTTTTTCTTTGTGCAAGAGAGAGGAGGCATGTTAGGATTCAAAGTAGACCTTTTTGAAGGCATTTGTGCTGCCAAGCAAGATGCCTCAGGAGTGTGAGGGTCCGCTACCCAATTTGTGGTGTCTGTTGCATCCACTGGTTGACCTTATGTGCAGACCCTGCTCTAAATAAATGTCGATTTCAGAGACATTCTAAAGAAAGGAGGCACTATTATGTTCTATAGAGGTGCGATTATGTCTAGTCAAGGGACGAGTGGAGGTGTTTTGGAGGCATCTATTTTTCTCAGACATGCACTTTGGTTGGATGCCACAGTTTGCAATTTATGTAGCCCACGTTGATTTCAATTCAAGCCACACCTAGCATGAGCTTTTTTGACCTTTTAAAAGAAGAGGAGGTGTGCCATGTATAGATTGTTGAAGGTTGTGCCAACCATCTGAAGGAAGCTGATTTCAAATAGGTGGAGACCTGATTTGTGTTGGAGGGGCGACTAACCTCCTAGGCTCGTGCCAAACCTCCCAAGACGTGAGGAATCCATGTTTGTAGTGGATTTGTTAGGTTTATATTCTCTTTGATCCTGATTACAACCTAATAAGGGAGGTAGTGAGGTGTTGAGGGCCCTACACAAGATGTCAATATTTTCTTTGGGGTGAATCAAGATATCCTCGTGGGAAGCAACCAACTATGGGATGGGTGTCAAAACCATTCTGTAGGGGGGCACACAATTCATCCCTATTTTTCCATGAGGCCCTTAAAGGCCCTAGAGTTGATGTCATCGGTGGAGGAAGAGAACTCTCCAAACCCCCTTTACTTAGTCTAACTCACAGCTGCATTGGAATTTGGTGTGCATTGGTGGAGGAGGCGTGAAGCTCTTTGCTTGAAGGAGTTATATCCTCTATGACCTAGTCAAAAGGTCTAATGACCACTTTTTCCCTTTCTTTCATTTGTAAAGAAATCAAACTTTTGTACTAGCCACTAGTGGTTATTTAACTTTCATCATTTAGTTAAAATATCCACATTAACATAGTGGTTTTGATCAACCACAAGAGTTTATAATTTAAGTGGGTGACTTTTTACATTTTTCCTTAGTTAAAAATTTGTAAAATAAAAGTCAATCTTTTGCAATGAATTTGGAAAAATAGGTCATATGGAGTGTTTAGCTCCTAATTCTTTCTAGCCATGAGGCCTTTGTTTTCCTCTAAATTCCTGTCTCTAGCTTTCTTTTAAAATATTTTATTTTCTCAATTTTATAAATGCAATATTTTATTGGTATAAATTTGCAATAGAGTGAAATTATATTTTCAAACTCAATTCAATGATGGTGATTTCACACTAAATATAAAGTTCCTTTTTTAATCATCATTCTTGTACGCAAATATATGCACTAAAATAAAGTGTCAAACAAAGGGAAAATCAAAAATATTAAAAAAAGAGGGTCATCAAAACTGGAGGGGTTCTTTATGTGTTGATTTTATATTGTCTTAAGGACTTAACCTACTTGTAATCATGAGATATAAAACTCATTCTTCTATAATCAAGCTAAACAAGGGAAGCTATAAGTCTTGGTGTGAAGGCATCCTAAAACATCTTAGGTATCACAATCTTCTGCCCCATTTGTATGGACTTATCCCTGAACTTGCTAATCAATTTTAGAAGGATAAATGGGTCAATAAAAATGATCATATTGTTTGGTTTAATCAGCTTACATATACCACATGACACTTTGATTGTCATCATGGATATTGTGGGTCCACATGCTTTATGGATCAAACTTTGGGAGATGTATCGAGACTCAAATGTTTCTCCATTCTCACATGATCTTGAAATGATCACAAATGATATCCCACATCATGAAGAATGTTATGTTGACATAGTGGAAGTCATCATTCCACCTCCTATTGTTGCTTCATCAGTTTTTATAATTTCTTCTTTGAAAGCTTCAAGTACTTCTTTACAGTTCGATCACATTAGTCTTCCTAGCATTGCTGTTTGGGACACAATCCTACTTGGCATTTCTTGTCTATTTGTAGAGTCTCGCATTGCTGACTTGGAAGCACACATTGAGGACATTAGTCTTTTATTAGATGATAGTTTCAATGAAGCTGCATCACCATTGGTCTCTTTGGATATTCATGCTCTACATTTTTCTTCACATGGTTATGGATTTTCATCATCTTCATCTATTAGGCATGCACCTAATTTGATTATGACATCCTTCAACATCGACATGGGAGCACATGAGCACACTTCAAAGACATCATGGAAACCTTCATCATCATTCTTGGATGAGATTCAACTCTATTCAATATCATACATACATCTTCTCACATGGGAAGATATCCCGCATCTTTAGTTGGTTTCATTTCTTCCCAAGGGAAGGAACATTGTGAAGTATTCTTGGAACTACATCTACATCCTCTGTTCACTATCCAAATTTAATGTAGCATGACATGTATTATTGGGGGATCTCATAGACCTTCTATTATTTTCTCTCTTTTGGAGGAAATCATATATTGTACTTAGTGAAAGAAGTAGTACTTCTTCAAGTGTATAATTTTCATGCATCTTTTCTCTCTTTTGGAGGGTAGTTTTTTCCCACTGGGTTTTCTACTTTTCTCCACTTCATGAGAGATTACTTTGTGCATGGGTATCTAACATGGCTAGTAGCTAGGACCCATTTTATCCATGCCAACCTAAGTTATGCTTAATGGGGGGTGTCAATGTTTACATTTAATGCTTGCTATCCACATGTTGACCTAAGCCTACTTAGGCATGGCATTTATTGTGCAGGTTAAATATCTCTTGATATTTTTCCTTGCTAGATATTTTCCTCATACTGAGATATTTCTCATGCTTGGATATTTCTCCTTTATAAGGATACCCTTGACTCTCCAATAAGATGAGGAGGAGCTTATGCATTATCTATGCCTGTTTTCTATCTTTGTGATTTGTAGGTTCTTTCAAACACTAATCCTAACTAAGCCATAACCATAATCATAACCAAATTATAATCATAATCCTAACTAAGTCATAATCATAATCATAATAGTAAATAATAATGTTATATATATTTTTTTCATATGATAAACTTATGTGTAAATGTAATTCTTAATCACATTATTTTTTTTAAGATAGATATGCTAGTTCTAAATATATTACTTAAAAAAATATTTTGTGTGTAATAATAAATTTATTATATATTTTTTATTTAATTTTATAATTTAAAATTGATTTTAGATGTGCATTTATTATAAAAAAATTATCTATTTAAGTTGCTATATTTTGTACAATAAATTAGTAAAGCCTTAAAATTACACATTTAAATAATATATATAGAAATGTCTAGAGATATCCTAACACTAACCCTAACCCTATTTGTATTTGAAGCTCAAACCAAACCCTAATTCCATGTTTATGCTCCCTAATTGAATTGTAACTCTAACCTTTACTATTAGCATAATTAAACTCTGACCTTAATTATATTATAACCTTAATTGAATCATACCACTAATTGAACTCTAACTTAACTTTAACCCTAATT
>VDFB02093408.1:0-44711 GCA_007258455.2 Sequoia sempervirens
AAACTCCCACATGGGAATCCCATTAAATCTATTTATGATCTTTCTAGAGATATACTTGAAATAATATTTGCAACTATATAATTACAATCCATATTACCTCATTGTTCAACTAGGGCTTACATGGTGAATAATACATTTAATCCTAACATTCCCCCACTTGATATTTATATTGCAAGGACATCATAGAGATAGATAAAACTAGGTTCACCATGCACATCTTCAAGAAACCCATGAATACTTGTCTTCAATAAATGAAAATCCATTTGTCTAAAACCAATAGATGCATATTTGACTACCTCATGCTAAGACACTCCAAATCTACAAAAGAAAAAGTGTTAAGAGAAACAAAGCAAAGTGATTACGACACATCATTAGAGGAAAAATTATCCAAAATCCATAGAAATAGTAAGCAACCATGTATGCCTAAACCCCACTTGCTTTAGAGTCAAACAAGATATTATGGTTTGTATCCTCTAAATCAATACGTTTTCATCCCTATACAAGATTAATTACCTCATGCCAACACAATCCCACATGCAACAATTGCAAGTCTGGGTGATCCCACAAAGCTTGTTTACAATTCCATTGAGGAAGGAAAATTGCCAAAACACTCCCATGAAGAAAATTTTGGGTTTTTAGGGGTTTGCTCGAAGGGGGGTGTTCAAGCGAACCCAAAAAGGGGTTCGCTTGAACCACCCCTTTGAGCGAACCCCTTTTGATGATGTCATCCATTTTGACACCATTTTTAAAAGAAGAAAAAGGAAAATTGCAAAACAAGGGGGGTTTGAGCGAACCCCCCTTCGCTTGAATGGGTCAAGGAGGGTTCGCTTGAAGAGGGGTTCACTTGAACCCCCCTTTTTTGCCCTTCTCCCCCTCTTCTACCAAATTTTTGCAAAAAAATTCCTTTCGAAGCTTGAGTTGAGGATGAAAATCAAGGAAACTTTAGAGACCTAACTGGATGATGGTAGTCCTTGGAACAAGCTATCCATCAAATACAATTTTAATATATTTTGGTTTTATTATTATTTTTTTTAAAGTTTAATTAAACATAGCTTTTCACCAAAAATCAAGCTCTTTGTTCCGCATGTGAAAAAATAGTAGATTATCAAAAAAAAATCTGAAAAATATGTTCAAGCTAGGTATTGATGTCCTTGATCCAATAAAAAATAAAATTGAATTTCGATACATAGAAAAAAAATTATGTTGTTTATAGTCCGCCTATGTCTAAATTGTAATTGGTTTGACTTCAAAACTTGATTAAGAAAAAAAAAATTCAATAAAACACTATGAAACCAAATGAATGGGCTAGATATCGTAGTTACAAAGCTAAATTCGAAAAAAATAGAATTTTGTCCTTCATAGAAAAAAAGTTATGTTGTTTACGGGTGAGCATCACTCTTTAAAAATGGTGTTTACTGATAAAAACTAGTTTTCAAAGGAAATGGAAAAAGAAATGCAATTTGATTCAATTTTTTTTAAAATATATTTAGAATCTACAGACAAAATCTCACAAATCACTAGTTTGCATCATCTTCAAATTCCTCATGGTTTAGTAGCTATAGGTGCCCGAAAGTGAAGATTTAGTTAAAAAAATCAATTCAATGTCTAGTTTGGCCAAAAATTGTAAGCAGTATTGTGGAATCACCACACTCTAAAAGTACACCAGAGTGAAGTCATGAATGTACGAACCCACGAGAATACATTATTGAAATTAATATACGGGTTCTTTGGTAAGGCTAGTGTAAACTCTAGGAACTTAAAAATCATGGTAATGACTTTTAAATCTCAACACTAGGAGGTGAACATGTCTCTAAGTGCAACAAATAAACAATGGATACCTCCATTCTACTATAAATCCAAAGGTAAACTTATATCAATCAATTAACTCAAGAAAATTAACCAATCCATCAACTCAAAAACAATAAACACCATGATCATAACCAAGGTTTCCATTGTAGGATTAGTTTAAACTCTAGGAATAAGATGATGATCACATGAAATCACTATGTCCAGAAATAATAAATAATAATAACACTTCTATACTATGCCAATAACCCAAAGTACTAGTAGGATCATCACATGAAATCGATAGAAAAAACTCCTCAAAAAAGGAAATAACTTATAACCATGAACTTTAATTGCACACCAATGTTCAACATATGTCCCAAAGCTATCAACAACCTCATTAAATTTGAGAACATTTTTTGTTGGTAAACATAGAACCGTAATAATTCCCACTACTTGTGCACAATAGTAATTAAGAGTTATCCATAACATGAACATCCATAAACAAAAGAAATCCATATCATTGCTTACACTCCCCTTTAAAGTGTTAATAGATCTAAAGAAGGCATTATGATAAAAAAAACATACATCTATATTTGAAGTTCACACATCACCTTATTCAATAAAAAAATTCCAAACAAAAGTTACTTACTAGGAGCTCCTAAAAGGAAAAGTAAAACAACTATCCCTAGAAAAAGAAGAATAAGTTGTAAAAATTGACTATCTTCCTACATAAAGCTCCCACAAGAACTTGTGATGCAAAGCTTGTCATACACATAACCAATGTCAAAATAGATATAACTCGTAGCTAAAACAAGAAAATAACTACAAAAAAAAAAAAAAACCAAGGACACTATAAGTCCACTCTATATCCACTACAAGACGACTATAACTATACCAAAAGGTCCATAATAGAACAAGTGCAAATTAGCTACACGTTTTCTTTCTAAGAGCTACAAGTATGCTATAAATTAAAGGTTCCTTAAAAGACATCTACATCAAGAAGCATACAAATAACACAATTTGAGATATCATGGGAACACAAAATTAGCAAGAAAAAACCACATTGCCTCATAGCCAAGATCATCCCAAAATTCTTCTTCCATGCAAGGATTTCTCAAATCTGCAATACTTGTATCCATAGATCTACAAAGAAACATGATTTTTTAACCTAAGCCTACAAAGATATAGAAATTTTAACTAAAATATGTAAAATTAAAAGTGGGAAGTTAATCAGACATAGAACAATGCTCATACGAACCTAGATACCTCTCACTAGCATCCATTATAAATACTATGCATTACACTTCTTGCATAACATACATTCAACAAAGAATGCCTAGTTCATCATGCATTTCCACTATAAAAATACATCTAAAGCACCCACAAACCTTTACCACCAAGATTCTTATTTTGATTGTAAAAGAACTACAAATCTATAGGAATTAAACTACAACTAGACCTTTAATCCATTGCAAACAACCATGCAATCAATAGTCTTTGATATCTCTTCTCTTGTAGTCAAGTAACTTTGAGAATAACATCACTTAATATTCACCAATAAAACCATGTTATTCTTCCAAGCAACTTGCTTTTGCAAAAAAATCACCTTGTTAAGTTAGCGGTACCTATCACATAAAAACCATGCAACAAGAATTTTAATCACACCTTCCAAAAAGAAACACACTTTGTTACTTCCAAACTTCAACATGAATGAAAATATTCACATGAATAATTTAAACCATACACACTACACCCACATGGTATCAAGGTCATCAACAAAGAATATCCCTCTTTTACCCAATAAAAGACACAAACATGACTTTTTCACTTTATGCAAGCAATCAAGACCAAAACCCACAAGCTTTGAAACATACATGTTTATCAATAAAATTGAAGACATTTATGAACACAAGCTCATCTACTATCCATACATATAATACCTATGAATATGAACCAATCATTCACAACTTATCCAAAAATAGATTTTTCTATTAACATCCAAGACTTAAAAAGCAAGTTCTACAACCATCTATAATAAATAATCCAAACTATAGGATGATAAAATATTTTTTTATCAAGTCAATAAAACCCAACTATAATAAATAATTCAAACTATCCTTGATTTTTTTTTACATATGGTTGATAGCCCAATGATCTCTACTATCATCTCCTCAATAGGTAAAATCCAAGCCTTGTATCATGGATATTCTTTAGTTTCATCCCCTAGAAAAATTGAGAGCTAGGGTAGTGTCATACCTATTCAATTTCTCCAAGAAAGGGATTATCCTACCATTAAACAATATCTTCCAAATCTTTAGGTTCTACTTAAAATTGTTGCATCTTATAGGCTTGATTCAATTTCTTTCACCCCCTATGCTTCACCAAATTTGCACATAATAATTTCCCTTCTTATCCCCACTTGGAATAATCTATTGAAACTATAAACAAGGAAAAAGGCATTGGAAAAAATGCTAGACCAACATTGATGTGACTTAACATCCAGGTGAAATCATTATTAAGACCTCCATCAATGATAATTAGTAGTGCATAATTAATTGTTATCAAGATCATTACCAATGAGGATAGCTACCCTTGGAGGAAGGTATCATTGCCAATCCAACTAGTTATGTGACCATGATTTACTCCCCAATTGGCATAAAAATCAACCACCTTATTATCCTCATGAGACATTTGATGAATTCACTTGTGTCATACTTTGTATAATATCTAAAGATTCATGGATTTAAATATCTATAGTCTAGTAGGATTTTATTTTCATCAAGTAGTTTATAATATTTAAATCTATCGACTTTGTAGATGAAGGATTAGGTTCCATGGTATTTTTCCATTTTGAGAGCATAGTATCATTATGACATTGCCTATGTTAATATGACTCCATATCATGTTGTAGGATAATAAATTTATTTTGCAAGACTATATGGTGTTGTAGGACATTGTCTATGTGGCTATAGGATCCCCTACCATGTTGCTATAGGATGTTTGTATTAATTTATATAGGACTATGGTTTGATCCATCATAGGAAATTTAATATGTTGTTGTAAGTCTCTACATTGTGTCATTGCATGATATTGTAATATATTGTTTCAAGATTTTGTTTTACATTATTACAAGTTAATGTTATTTTATTAAATGTTATTGTATATTACATATATTGAGTGTAAAAACTTATCACTATGTGCAATTTTTATTCCTTGTGTGGGAGTTGGATACCTCCTAGCTTGGGGTTGGTGAAATCCTAAGGGATTTATAAACCAATAGATCAAGTGGTCAGAATCGATTCAATTTGACTCCTAAATATGGACTTGCTGGACAATAGTGTGGCCTAACTAAAATGGTAGATCTATGAATAGTGTTATGTGTCGCTATATACTATTAAGAAATTAATTATGTATAGATTTACTCATTATGTATCCTTGTACATATTATAATGTAAATTTTAGTATTGTTGAAATTATACAATAAAAATGCATGAAATAGGTTGTACTTCTAGTTGTATTTATTCCCTTGTTTTATAAAATTATATTATTAATTATATTTAAATTTTGTACATCAACCTTCATGGTGTTAGATTTATGATCAGATTTAACTTAAACATAAATAGAGCAATTTCACACAATAGAACATAACATATACCCTGGGAAAACCCTCCTTGAGGGAGAAAAACCCAACAACAATATATCACTTATATATTGATAAAGTAACAACAAAATACTTTACAAGGAGGCCAAACACAAGGCCAATCTGGATTGACAATAATGACACCACACTTAATGAATATCAAACTTCTTCTTGGATCAATCTGTTGAAGATGTAACTCAAACTCTTGTTGATGCGAACTCACTTGAAGAAAATGAATATGAATGAATATGAGATAGAGAGAGAAGCGCCTATATATACAATATGAAATGTCTTCTCCCAAGCAATATACCTCTGCATAAGAGGTCGACCTCTTCATGAAATGGCATGACTCTTTCTCCCATGCGAACTTGTTAAGTTGGCCATAATAAAATAAATATAAATCATTATTTGTATGGACACATCTCTTCATTAAAGTCGGCTACAAATAAATGAATAGCCACAACTATATGAATTTATTTGATGATGAATTATATCGCTCGAAGAATGAGGGCTGCGACTACAACATCAACACTCCCTCTTAGCTAGGGAGGAATTCTTCTAGATATCCATTTCATGGAGTCTCTCAACATGACATCCACAATGGCTACACCCATTTGTGGAAAAGAGCTCATCATACAGTCACTCAACATGATATCATCATGGAATCACTCATCATGACATCCACCATTACTACACCCATGTATGGAAAGGAACATGTGCACAAGCTGCCCATCATGGAGTCACTCAACATGATGTCCATTATGGCTACTCCCATGAGTGGAAAAACACAAGTAGAAAAAATTCATCACAGAGTCTCTCAACGTGATGTTGTCATGTAGAGTCTTTGAACATGACATCCACCATAGCTACTCTTAGAGGGTGGAACAAGGGCTTTCACCTCAAATATCTCCATCTTAGAGAAAAATGCATTAACAAGGGCTTTCACCTCAAATTTCTCCGTCACAGAGAAAGATGCATTATAGTAAGTCACAGAAGATCACTGATGCTGAGTCTCCCTCTCAGCAAGGGCTTCATTCTCCACAACTCCAAGCTTGTCTTGAAAGTGAACAAACTTTACTCTGGAGAGAGGCTTGGTGAGAATATCAGTCGTCTATTCATCAATGCAAATATACCTCAGTTGAATTTATTTCCGCAACACCATATCTCTGATGTAGTGATATTTGATCTCCACATTATTTTTTCTGTCATGGAACACTGGATTAACATATAGCTTCACACAAATTTGATTGTCACAATGAATAACAGTTGGCTCCAATGATTTTCCAAACAATCCTACAAGGAGCTTCCAAAGCCACACTGCTTCTCAAGCTACTACACATGTTGCAATATATTCAGTCTCTGCAGTGCTTAGTGCTACTGAAGACTACTTCCTACTACACCAAGAAATCATTGCAGACCCCAAACTAAAGCAACATCTAGAGGTTCTCTTCCGATCATTTACACTCCCTTCCCAATTAGAATCAGAATAGCCTTACAAATTTAGGTCTACACTGGAAGTATATCTCAAGCCATATCCAACTATAACATGCAAGTATCTCAAGATATGCTTAGTTGCAACTAGATGAATTTTCCTTAGTTCACACATGAACTGACTGAGGGCACTCACTGCATAGCAAATGTCTGGTCTAGTATTGAGTAGATCTACATCAATGATCCAATAAATCGCCTGTACATAGTAGGATCTACCAAATCTGAACTAGCTGTAGACTTACTTAACTTCTTCAAATTAGTTTCCATTGGTGTAGACGTAGATTTTCACTCCATCATTCCAAATCTCTTCAAGATGTCTATGATGTATTTTCCTTGACTTAGAATGATCTCATTGGGTCTTTTCCACACTCCCAATCCTTGAAAGTAATGCATAAAACCTTGATCCTTCATCTCAAATTAAGAAGCTAACTCCTTATATTTTACAATGAGATATTCTGCTCCAATAAGAAATAGATCATCAACATAAAGAACCAAAATTAAATCCTCACCATCAACTATGTTGAAGTAAATATTTGAATCAACATCATTCTTGGAGAAGTCCAAGCTTATCAAGTATCAATCAATCCTCTCATACCAAGCACAAGGAGACTGCTTAAGGCCATATAAAGTCTTCTTCAATCTACAAACATGATACTCCTTCCCATGGATCACAAAGTCAGTAGTTTTCTCAATGTAAACTTCTTCTTCAATTACACCATTAAGGAAAGCTGTCTTCACGTCCATCTGATGTAGCTTCCATCCCTTAGCTGCTACAATAATAATAATAGTCCTGATGGATGTATAACAAGCAATCAGAGCAAAAGTTTCTTCATAGTCTATTCCCTCTTTTTGAGAGAATCCTCTAGCCACAAATCTAGCTTTGTACTTCTCAATTCTTTCATCAGCAACATGCCTGATCTTGAAGAGCCATTTAGAAGATACAACTGATTTCCCTTCAGGTCTAGGTACAATATCCCAAACATAATTCTTGATAAGAGATTGATATTCTTCAACCATAGCATCTCTCCATACTTGCTAACTTGATGCTTCCTCAACAATGGAAGGCTCAAACTCAATGATATGACTCATTAATGCAACATAACCTAGAAACTTATGTGGTCTTTTACTTTCTCTAAATGTGCCTCCAGGAGCTGCAAACTTTTCTGCCTCTTGCATAGTTTTCTTAGCCCATAGAGGTCTCTTTCGACCTATGAAAATATCTCGTGGCCCATCAGTTGGTTCTAAAGGCTTAATTGGATCAATATCCTCTTCAGGCTCAATAAACTCCCTCTGAATCTCAGGAGGGTGATCAACACCCATGTCTTGAGGAGTCTTCTGGTCTTCATTATCTATCTCCATGTATGAAACTTTAGATCTTTTGAATGCAACATCTTCTTCAAAAGAGACATCCCTGCCGATCTCTATCTATTTTTTACCTAGAATGTAAATTCTGTAGGCTTTTGAAGATTCATTGTAACCCACAAATATTCCTTTCTTTTCAGATGGTTCTAGCTTAGATCTCTTATCTTTAGGTACATGAATATAAACATGACACCCAAAGATTCTCAAATGACTAACCTCAAGTTTCACATCTGTAAATGCTTCTTTAGGAGTCATATTTTCCAATATTCGATGAGGGCTCCAACTTTGAACATACACTGTGGTTCTGGATGCTTCTGCCCAAAGAAAGGTTTGCAAGTCTTGATCATGGATCATAACTTTGGCTGCCTCAATTATGGATCTATTTTTCCTTTCTGCAACTCCGTTTTGCTATGGATTGTAAGGAACAAAAAACTCCCTCTTAATCCCTACCTCGATACAAAAGTTACAGAAGCCTCTAGAGGTGTATTCTCCTCCATTATCATATCTCAAAACTTTGATCCTCTTTCTAGAAAAATTCTCTACTTGAGCCTTAAATTCTTTGAATTTCTCAAGTACTTATTCAGACTCCTTAGACTTCAAAAAGTAAATCCAAGTCTTTGTAGAATAGTCATCAATGAAAATTACATAATACCAAAAACCACTCAAGGATGCAACAAACATTGGACCACACAAACCAGAAAGAACAAGATCTAGAATACATTTTGATCTACTTTCACTACTATGAAAAGGAACCTTAGTATTCTTACCCAATGCACACCCTCTACATGTACCATCATGCTCTTGACTGAGTTTTAGAAGGCCAAAAACCATCTCCTCCATGGAAGGAAGAGCTCTGAAATGAAGATGAGCAAGCCTTCTATGCCAAAGCTTGCTTGAACTGGTGGAATCATGCAACAATGCTTGAATTGGTTGAATGGAAAGTCTATATAGACTCTCTTTCCAAACACCAATCACTTGGGCTATCTTGATGCTAGAGTTCTTCGTCCAAGCAAGAAATTTTCCATCAAAAAAGACAACTTTATATCCTTTGTCCTCCAAAGCTGAAATTGATACAAGGTTCCTCTTGATACTTGGTACAAACAAGACATCAATAAAATGAAGAGATATTCCAAAATATAGGTGAAGAGAGGAAGCTCCAACACCTTTCACTGAATAACAAGCATCATCTCCTAAATTATTACTCGAATGTTGCTTTCTCTCTCCACCAAATATGAAAGATGCTCTCTATAACCTGTAATGTGATGTGAAGTGCCACTATCAATCAACTGTGTGCTACTATTAGTTGGAACATTGCTTGATAGGGTAGAGATGAATAGAAATCCACTTGGGTTATCTCTTAGATCCTTCTAAGGAGATACATCTTCCACATCTATAGTAGAAGCATGTTGTTTGGGTCTTGTTCGACAATCTCTAGCACAATGACCATACTTGTCACACTTGAAACCCTAAATATGGGAGAGATCTTTCTTCTTCTGTGATTCAGGAGTAGCATCTAATTTCTTATCTCTATTCCTCTTGAAATTTCCTTTTCTTCCTTCTCTTCCCTTCTTTCTTGAAGTTTGAGTAGCAAGAACATGATTTTCTTCATTGTGAGAGCTTTGATCATTACCTCTTGTTGCCAACCTTGATTCCTCTTGAATGCAATCTTCTCTAAGATGATCAAACTTTGGTAGCTAAGATCTTCCACTGATACCTTGGATAAAAGGCTCCCAAGATTGAGGAAGACCGTTAAGTGCCAACATGACTAAGTCTCTATCATCAATTATATCTCCAATGGCATATATAGTTGATCCTTCAATTCAGTAATCTTTATAAAGAAGGAGATGACTGAATCTCCTTTTTCCATCTTGATTTGATGAAGTTGTTGCCTTAAGGCAAGAGCTCTACTGGTGTTATTCATCTCATACAATCCCTCCAAGGTCTTGAACATCTCTCTAGCTGTCTTCAACTTGGAAATAATAGGCACAAGGTGATCCTTCATGGAATCAATCAATATCTTCTTGGAATTTGTGCCATTCTTCCTCCATTGTGTTTTCTCAGTATCATCAGAAGGCTCGGGTACTTCGCTCTCCACGAACTCGAGAGTCTCATTTTCTTCCAATGCAATAAGAACTCTAAACTTCCAAGAGGTGAAGTTAGAGGCACCTTCGAGTCTATCTTCAACCTTGAGTCTGTTCACCATTTTTCGTAGTTAAGATAGACACAATAAGATGAGAATAAGAGAAGAAAATTATGTTGCTTATGTACAAATATGATCATGGTCTTGCTTAAACCTAGCTCTGATACCATGTTAGATTTATGATCAGATATAACTTAAACAAAAATAGAGCAATTTCACACAATAAAACACATCATATACCCTGGGAAAGCCCTCCTTCTTGAGGGAGAAAAACCCAACAACAATATATCACTTATATATTGATAAAGTAGCAAAAAAATGCTTTACAAGGAGGCCAAACACAAGGATGATCTAGATTGACAATAATGACACCACACTTAATGAATATCGAACTTCTTGTATTGATTTGCTGAAGATGTAACTCGAACTCTTGCTGATGTGAACTCGCTTGAACAAAATGAATATGAAAGAATATGAGAGAGAGAGAGAAAAGCCTATATATATAATATGAAATGTCTTATCCCAAGCAATACGCCTATACACAAGAGGTTGACCTCTTCATTAAATAGTGTGACTCTTTCTCCCATGCGAACTTGTTAAGTCAGCCATAATAAAATAAATATAAATCATTATTTGTATGGACACATCTCTTCATTAAAGTCAGCTACAAATAAATGAATAGCCATGACTATATGAATTTATTTGATGTTTAATTATATCACTAGAAGAATGAGGCTTGCGACTACAACATCAACACATGGTTGAAACCATTCTAAGAAAGGATAGGTAAATCATGTTGTATCAACATTATTGAACAACCACTTGTGCTATGAAATAAAAAGAAGTGTTTGCTACATAAGTATGAAATGAATTTGTTAAATAAGAAGATGAATAGCTCTATGTAATAAATTTAATATGTTGATATCTTTATCAATGATAAGATTAAAAAAATTCTATTCCTTCTAGCTTTTTAGACATGCTCTTTATGGATATCATGCAAGGAGAAAAGTAATTGTGGTTTCCACTTAGACATGTGAACCATAAGTTTAAATATTGGTTGTTGACGAAAAAAAAGTATTCATAAATAAGCTCTACCTATTTATGCTATATGTAAAACTAGAATGCCAATATGAATGTCACTTTCATATATTTTTATTCAATAATTTTCTATAGAAACTATTCCATCATGATTCAAGCACAACCATATACATAACTTTGATATCATCCATTCATATAGAATGCATGCTCATTTTTTAGCCCTATCAATTCCAACTGTAAGAATGTATGCTAACTATAATAGAGGCTCAGAATCACATGACAAACCAGTGATACCCTTTATGATATGCAATTGATTATGATGAAACTACAATGCATAGGCAATATCCAAATACAACTAATTCTAAAATGCTATGCCAATCATTGAAGAAGAACCTGGATCGATGACCACTTAAGATTGTGTGTTGACATCCCTCCAAATAGTGACGTCAATGCTTCCCAAGCTTCTCCAGTAGTTTGAATGTACTTCCAGACAATTCCAGACTGTCTCTCTGTGATGAAATCCCAAAAATATTTCTCCAGAGCACCTCGATCTTCTACAATACCATTTCCTTGATGATGGTAGATTTGAAATCTTTCAGCAATATACAAAGTCACACCGAGTCCTGTAGCGACATCTTCTTATTTGATATTTTGATTATCACTTAAATTATTATAACAATACCGGCCTCAAATATTATATCAACTTCCTCCAAATAAAATATCGATTAAATGAATATATAATTTTCCTTCGAAACTTAATCGCTTCCTCAGATATGCCGCTATCACTTGTCTAGTCTTGCCGCATAAGACAAAGCTCCTTGGCGTGACCTACTGACTGGATTTGTCTCTTATATCTTGACTTTACCTACATACATATTGGCTTTCCTTCCCAAAACAACCTCCTCTGTGTCTCTTTCTCCTTATTGCTTTCTCTGTATCTCTTTGTTCTAGGTGTAATCTCTCTAGAGCCCTCTTATCCACTTCCCCCTAGTTATCCTTGATGCCTTTCAAGCACATGAAAAAATATTGCACTCAAATTTGATGCCTTCGATTACCTTACACACATTCATGGATTCAAGGGATACCGAGCACACACATACGAGTGGTATTGCTACCGCCTGATGCCTTCGTGAGATTCCTGTTATTATGATATTGGGCTTAGGCGCGATCCTTCAGGATGCTGGAACATATAGATCACTCCGCAATGGTCTCTGAGAGCTTTAGGTATGGCGCTATAGATCAGAACTCCCAAAAAGTGCGGGTAATGTGTGATGACCATTTTGCCTTGAGGGAGTGAGTAATGGTGCGGCTATAGCCTACAAGTCGACCTGATTGTTTAAGGAAATTGCTTCCTTCGCGTGCAAGGGGTCGATCTGACAATGGTAGTCGAATCTTATGAAAAAAATAAGTTAGCTTCAAACGATATGCAAAGAACATGAACCATGGTTACAGGTAGGGGTGACATCCAGCTTGCACCAAATCCTTAGAGGTTTCCATCTCTAATGATTCAAACAAACTTCAAGATTACTGGCACAACTGCTTACAAATCTGATCAGGATCTTCCTTATACCCGCTCTAATACCATGTTAAATTTAGTGATCAGATTAAATGCAAAGAAAATTAATTCAAAATCAGACACAATAACACAACAGATACTCTGGGAAAACCCTCCTCTTGAGGGAGAAGAACCCAACAAAAATATATCACTTATATATTGATTTATCAATGAATGTCTCCTTTACAAAGAGGTTGATATTAAGGCCAAGAGTGTGCACTACACTTTGATGCAATCATAGATACAACTAGATGCAAATCACATATAATGAAACTCAACCTTCAACAATCTGCACTTGATGAAGAAATCACATTGCTCTTGAATAGAACTGTAGATGAATAAGGAATGCATACGAATGAATGAATGAATGACAATGAGAGATCAATTGGCTATAAATACAATATGGAAGGGAGATGTGACCCTTCAATAACTCAAGTCAGCCAATCATAGAAAGATGCACCTCTTCGACATAATCATGTCTTTGATTAACAAGTTGACCTCTACAAAATTTGAGCCTCTTCAAGAATAGCATGTCGGCCTTATTCAACAAACATATCTTTTAATAAACAAGAAGTCAGCCTCCTTAAAATCATGCCTCATCATTAAATACATATTAATCATTATTTATCAAATGAAGTGCCCCATCATAAAGTCGTGCATATATAAATTAAATAACCAATGATGTATTATTTAATTTTTGATTTCTCCAAGTGAACTGGGCTGGAAAATCATACGATGCTACTATGAATCATCAACACTCCCTCTCAGCTAGGGAGAGTACTTCCAGCTGCACAAGAAATATCACCTCAATGTGATGTCTACCACAATGGCTACAACCAAGTGTGTAAAGGAAGAATATCATCTCATCGTGATATTAGATATCACCTCAAAATGATATCAACCATAATGGCTACAACCATATATGGTATGTAAAAGTGTTCATCACTTGCGTGATGTTGTCACCTCAACATGACTTTTCACCATGGGTCTCTCAGAGGGTGAAACACAAGTACAAAAATAATCATGGATTCTCTCACGTGATGCTTTCATGGAGTCACACACATGACATCCACCATGGCTTTCCCAGAGGGTGGGAACAAGGGTTTTCACCTCAAATCTCAAAGAGAAATGCATTAACAAGGGCTTGCACTTCAAATCTCTCTCAAAGAGAAATGCATTAAGAAGGGTTTGCACCTCAAATCTCTCTCAAAGAGAAATGCATTAACAAGGGCTTGCAACTCAAATCTCTCTCAAAGAGAAATGCATTAACAAGGGCTTGCACCTCAAATCTCTCTCAAAGAGAAATGCATTAACAAGGGCTTGCACCTCAAATCTCTCTCAAAGAGATGCATTAACAAGGGATTTCACCTCAAACTTCTCTCACAAAAAACTCATTAATCAAGGGATTTCACCTCAAACTTCTCTCACAGAGAAGAACTCATTATAGAGGATCACTGATATTGAGACTCTTTCTTAGTTAAGGATGGATTCTCCACTATACCAAGCTTATCTCAAAAGTACACAAAATTTATTCTAGAGAGAGGCTCGGTGAGAATGTCTGCTGTCTGCTCATCAATGCTAATATATCTCAACTGAAATGCTTTCCTCAATAACATGTTTAGTTCTGTCATGAAACACTGTATTGACAGAAGGCTCCACATAGGTTAATTAACACAATGGATGATAGTCCGCTCCAATGATTGTCCAACCAATCCTACAAGGAGCTTCCAAAGCCACACTACTTCTCAAACTGCTACACATGATGCAATGTACATGAATTCTATGGTACTCGGTGCCATTGAAGACTGCTTCCTACTACATCAAGAGATCATTGCAGACCCCAAATTGAAATAACATCCAAAGGTGCTCTTCTGATCAATGAAACACCCTGCCCAATCAGAATTAGTATAACCATGCAACTTCAAATCCACACCTGAAGAATATCTCAACCCATATCCAACTATGCCACACACGTATCTTAGGATATGTTTTGCTATAACTAGATGTATATACCTAGGTTCACACATGAACTGACTAAGTGCACTCACTGCATAGTAGATATCTAGTCTAGTATTGACTAGATACATCCACGATCCAATCAACTATGTATATAGAGGATCCACCAGATTTGAACTAGCTACAACCTCCTTAACCATCTTCTTTAGGTTCAATAGGCTCCCTCTGAATCTTCAAGTACTTGCATCAACCTTTTGACCTCTTCGTCCAAGATTTCTTGCAACGCTCGCCTTAGATAAATGTTTTCGAGTGCACACCTTTGGTACTGTAGAGGGTTCGGGGTTGAATTCCTCAACCTCATTGCAGATCACTCTATTCTAAATAGGTTTGCAGAGCTACCAATGACAAATCTAGATGACAATTTTGAGCAATTATGATCTCAGCAGCTGAAGGGATCCTCTAAGGGTTTAACACCTAGCCTTGCAATATAGTAATCTTCACTTCTTCTCAGTGAGTTATAAAGCTCCCTCTTGATCCCTGCTTCAGAGATTGCAAAGAAGTCTTCTAGAAGTGAACTCCCTCTAGCCACCAAATCAGTCTAATGGCTGCAAGTTGTGATTTCACACTTGATCATTTGTTTGGTCGGCATGACTTCCTCACAAGATTCCTCAAGCTTTTCATCACTAAACAATCTCTCATCACCTTCTTGCTCCTAGATCTATCCTGGAAGCATTTTAGAGAGAGATTACTAATAGTTCATAATTGTCCAAAGAAATATCAATTCTATAATTATATAAGGTTTACTATATCAAGTTATAGCATGAATACATAAGAATTTATGAATGATATTAAAACATAAATAAATAAATCAACCTATAAGAGAAATATATCAAAAAATAATAATGAAGGGATAAAGAAACTTATCTTTATTGAATTCTGTTATAACTCTTCCTCCATCTTTTACTCCTCTCAAGAGTGCTAAACTCAACACAACAAAAGATAATCTGCACAACTACAAATTTCTTGAATGCATTATGCAATTAGCATGTAGAACCAACTCTCTCCAAGAGTTCAAGGCTCTATCACAGTTCATGCATTACAGAATGATATCGATGTGACCAAATAATCATTATCGAAATTGCAATTCTCTTTTTATTTTACAGTCATGCACTCAAAAATATTCACAATGTAATGTCCCATGTTGATTCTGATGTAGATTTTTAGCAGTTGTTGAATGTCTTTTTTTCTGTTTTCACTTCTTGTCTTGGTTTATGTGAAGACCAAATGCACAAAAAGACTTGTCTAAAATACCCAATGAACTAAAAATGCATTACAAGGTAATTCTATGGGCCTTTCAAGATATATGATGACTGAAACTTGTGAAGTATGCTGTTACAGTAATCTAGGCATTCTGAAAAATAGTTCATAATCAACCCCAAACTCCTTCATATTGCTAAGTTGAAATGCATGAACAACTGATTTGAACTTCCAGCTGATTACAAGCCTATCACTAACACTTCTAATCATAAATTGTATATGCCAACAAGGATACAATGATGGAAACAACTCTCCTAATGTTATTATGCAAATACAAATACAGAAACAACTGTGTATGACAACAATGTAATGTTTTACGTCAATATTTCATTCCTAATTCCCAAATATGAGAAATGTCTTGCAAACTTGACATTGTTTGTTCAGAATCACATGACAACCCAGTCATACCCTTTATGATATGCAATTGATTATGATCAAACTACAATGCATAGGCAATATCCAAATACAACTAATTGTAAAATGCTATGCCAATCATTGAAGAAGAACCTGGATTGATGACCACTTAAGACTGTGTGTTGAAATCCCTCCAGACAGTGACATCAATGCTTCCCAAGCTTCTCCAATAGTTTGAATGTACCTCTAGACAATTCTGAACTGTCTCTCTATGAGTGAACTCCCACACATTTTTTCAGAGCACCTCGATCTTCTACAATACCATTTCCTTGATGATGGTAGATTTGAAATCTTCCAGCAATATTCAAAGTCACACCGAATCCTATAGTGACATCTTCTTATCTGATATTTCGATTATCACTTAAATTCTTATAAAAATACCAGCCACAACTATTATATCGACTTCCTCCAAATAATATATCAATTAGATGAATATATATAATTTTCCTTCAAAACTTAATCACTTCCTCAGATATTCCGCTATCACTTGTCTAGTCTTGCTGCATAAGTCAAAGCTCCTTGGCATGACCTACTGATTGGATTTGTCTCTTATATCTTGACTTTACCTATAGGGGTATGTGCAGGATCATGATGGGCCAAAAAGTGGCAATATGATGGGTTATGTGGCTGACGACTTTTTTTTTACCCAAAATTGATGAAACAAAAAGGGTTTTTAAATGATATTCTTAGATTCGCATCAATATAAATTATTTTTTACTTTGATTTTAATAAGTAATTATTATTCATTTTCTATTCATATTACGACTAAAGTCCTGATTGATAGACTGATTGAAAAACATCTATATCTTTCAAAGGGTATCACATTTTTTGAATCCAAAACTTGTGTCACATTCTATGCTTCACATACTATAGGATTAAAAAAAGAAAAAATGAATTTCATGAAGTTTTGACCAAGTTAAGGTGGTCAGACATACGAGTTTTTATATTTTTAAAAAGTTGTAATAAAAATTCATAATTAATTATTTACTTGGAAAAAATTACAAAAATATGCATCACATTGAGACATGGGTCCTCTACTTATATCTAAAATCTTATAAAAAAATATTCTCATTTTATTGTTGTTAGGGTGGTCAAATAGACACCTACTCCTTATTTTTTCCTTGAAATTTAAGTACTACTGCATTGAAATTTCAAATTTTCACCAAATAGATTTTTTTTTTTTTAAACAAACCTAGTATTTTAGAAACTACATTCAATTTTCTACATATTCTATTCTTACATATTTTTGAAATAATATAGATAACTTATTCAAATTTTTACGTCAAGTTTCCTAACTGTAATTTTTCTGATTTTTTTGCCACTTAAGGGCCTATTTTTTCCATGATGATCCTGCACATACCCATAGACGTATTGAATTTCCTTCCCAAAACAACCTCCTCTGTGTCTCTTTCTTCTTATTGCTTTCTCTGTTTCTCTTTGTTCTGGGTGTAATCTCTCTAGAGTCCTCTTATCCACTTCCCTCTAGTTATCCTTGATTCCTTCCAAGCACATGAAAAAATATTGCACTCAAATCTGATGCCTCTGATTACCTTACACACATTCATGGCTTCAAGGGATACCGAGCACACATATACGAGTGGTATTGCTACTGCCTGATGCCTTCGCGAGATTCCCGTTATTATGATATTGGGCTTAGGCGCGATCCTTTAGGATGCTAGAACATACAAATCACTCCGCAATGGTCTTCGAGAGCTCTAGGTATGGCGCTACAAATCAAAAATCCCAACAAGTGCGGGTAGAGTGTGATGACCAGTTCGCCCTGAGGGAGTAACGGTGCGACTAGAGCCTCTACGTCGGCCTGATTGTCTAAGGAAATTGCTTCCTCCACATGCAAGGGCTCGGTTCAACAATGGCAATCGAATCTTATGAAACAACTAAGTTAGCTTCACACGATATGCAAAGAACATGAACCATGGTTACAGGTAGGGACAACGTCCATCCTGCACCAAATCATTGGAGGTTTCCATCTCTAATGATTCAAATAAACTTCAAGATTACTGGCACAACTACTTACATCTGATTAGGATCTTCTTTATACCTGCTTTGATACCATGTTAAATTTAGTGATCATATTAAATGCACAAAAAAATAATTCAAAATTAGACACGATAACACAACAGATACCCTGGGAAAACCCTCCTCTTGAGGGAGAAAAACCCAGAAACAATATATCACTATATATATATTGATTTATCAATGAATGTATCCTTTACAAAGAGGCTAATATTAAGGCCAAGAATGTGCACTACACTCTCATGCAATCACAGATACAACCAGATGCAAATCATAGATAATGAAACTCAACCTTCAACAATCTACACTTGATGAAGAACTCACACTGCTCTTGAATATAACTGTAGATGAATAAGGAATGCATACGAATGAATGAATGAATGACAATGAGAGATCAATTAGATATAAATACAATATGGAAGGGAGACGTGGCCCTTCAATAACTCAAGTCATCCAATCATAGAAAGATGCACCTCTTCAACAGAATCATGTCTTTGATTAACAAGTTGGCCTCTACAAAATTTGAGCCTCTTCAAGAATAGCATGTCAGCCTTATTCAACAAACATATCTTTTAATAAACAAGAAGTCGACCTCCTTAAAATCATGCCTCCTCATTAAATACATATTAATCATTATTTATCAAATGAAGTGCCCCATCATAAAATCACATATATAAATTAAATAGCCAATGAGTTATTATTTATTTTTTGATTTCTCCAAGTGAATTGGGCTTGAAGAATCATATGACGCTGCTATGAATCATCAACACTTTGTTTGGGTAAAACCACACCTTTCTTTCTTCCTTTTAATAAACTAATGTCTAAATTAAATTCTTGTAATACTCATGACACACTGATGGTTAAAAAACCATAGAATCGAAAACTTTATATTCTATTAACTTGACATAATCTATTACATGCTTTAAAATATACTAAATACTTTGTATTTTAGATTTCCTTGCTATATCTCTAATTCTATTGTTGACATTCTTGACATTATGTACATTTATTATCTTTATTTTGTTATAAAAATTCTACTATATCTATCCTTCCACTCTCAATTGTACTAGAGGAGGGCATATTATTTTATAAATAAAAATAAGATTAGAAAACTAAATCTCAGGTGGGTAGGAGGCACATTACCATTGGGAGTACATTATGTTAATAAGAATTTTGTTGATGAAAAAATAATGAGTGGGTTGAATTATTCAATTCTATGTAGATACATATATTTGGTTGAAGATTCAACCATTTGTCACCTATTTAGTGATTCTTCTTTGTTGTAGGTGTGCAATATACATGGTTGCATGAAATCTAGAATCAAGACTGCATGGAAGATGCTATTATTATCACAATAATGCTCTATTCATAGTTGTAGGAATACTATCACCATGGATGCATGCATGCAACAATCATAGTTACAAGAAAGATACAACCATGGCTATAGGTTGTAGAACTTGGTTGTTACAAGTAACTTTACTAATATCCTTTTGCTGCACTTTTAATAATTATAATAATTCTAATTATCATAACTATGATGGGAAATATATTATTCTAAAACTAACTACTTTAGAATATAGCCATTTAATCAAATAACATATATAAATAAAGTTAGTGCTTTTATCAAAGTATCAATTATAAAGGTTGTGTAAATGATGTAAATGTATTTGGAAATATAATTAAAAGTAACAAAAAGGAGCATTAGATGAAGGAAATGTTGGGGCTCATCACACCTACTAGCTTGGCATGTTTCTTTTCCTCAAGAAACTAAGACCTCTAATTATACATCAAGTAGAGTGACATGAAGTCAATTGAATCTATAGGTCCTTCACATTTCTTGAGGTATAATCCCTTGTCACCTTCAATCCAATCCAATTTGGCATCTTCTTCTTTCTCATCACATATTCTTTTACCTCGTTAGTTAGAAATAAAAAAACCATAACAATGGATGGAAGGCTAGTGGAAGCCATCCAAGTGAGTGCTATTGGCCAGGTTGATGCGTCTCATTTCTCTACTCACTACTACTTCATAGTTATACATGGAATAGGGTTCCTTTATTTGTAGGTTAGGTATAAGCTCCTACCACCTCTTCTGGCTGAAATAAAATGATTTATTCATAATTTTAGGTACATATTCTATTCACTAGCTTCCAGATCAAGTAAAATATTTTTAGCTACTATGAGAATCTTCATTAAGTGTATCCGCTTATCTACTACTTCATATAGGATTTAACCTCTCCAATTTTTAAATGAATGAATTTCTAATACTCTATACTTTTACATTTATTCCTTCTCCTTTTCTCATTTCTTAGAACAGAGAAAAATGCTTTTAACTACACCTCTCATACATAGAGAGTAGATTTCCATTTTGAATTATATGGCACCAATAGGTCATGGAGATAGAATTCACACAACTAGCACTTTAGCTTAGTGGTGCTTTCTTCATAATCTTCTCCACTAAATTATGTTTTTCTCTTGGTGAGAAATGTGGAGGTATTTTTCCTACAACCAAATAATTATCAATATTTGTATACCATAGAGTGTTTTTGATTATAGGAAAAATAGGCTTTGAAGGGGCCCCAAAACCCTTTACAAGATAAAACGCTACTTCATCATATAATCAAAAACATAACAAACAACCAAAAACCAACACAGAGAGAGCTAGAAAAAGGCACAAAAGACATAAACAAACTAGAGATTTTTAAGAATGTCTACTACCTCAAGGTCACTATCAATTATTTTTTGATGGAAATTCATGACTTCCACCACTTCATCAATAGGAATACCAGCCTTTGCATTGAGTTTGGTCTTCTTACAGATTCTAGCAGAAGGCCCCGTATCACTAGTTGTCTTTTGCTGCACACCACCGCCAATCACCATGTCTTTCACATTAGACCTATCCCCCAACCACTTCCTAGCTTTCTTATTCCATCGAGTGTGTGTTGTTAATGCAAATAAAATATTAATAGGAAATGAATAATCAACAATAGGGATAGAATCATCTAAAGGATATTTGGACAAAAAATCTTCTACAACATTATCTCTACTAGGATTACCTACAATGGCGATATCAAATTACTCCAACAACAAAAACCAACACAATTGTCTACCATTAACCACTAGTTTGTTCATCGAATAATTTATTGAACCGCATTGTTAGTATGAACAAAAACATGATGAACAATGATATAATGCATTTTTGTTATTGCATGCAATACTACGAGAAATTATTTTTCCAGCATAGTGTAGTTAATTTTATCTCCTTATATATTTTTTCTAATAAAGTAGATTACATATTCTAGTGGGCCATATTTTTTCCAAGGACAACACCTATAGATGAATTAGATGTATTGGTATGAATGTGAAATGGTATTATCTAATTAGGTCCATGCAACCCTATAGTTGTGGTCAACAAATCTTTGAGAGATTGGAATGCTTCTTAGAATGCATTTGTCCAAACGAAGTCAACATATTTAGTAACATAAACATGTGTTGCTATTTTACTTATCCTTGAAAAATATTCAATAATAGCCTACATGTCCAAGGAAGATCCTAACATCTTTATGTTTTTATGGTGTTGATAGTTTTATAAAGACCTCAATTTTAGCAAGGTCTATTTGAATTCCTTCTTGAGAGATGTAATACCCTATTTAAATATATAACTTCTTCCATCATCATGTAGTATTTTCAATTTCTTAAAGACAAGTTATGGCCTTGAAAACATTGAAACAATTTCTCCATTTGGGTAAGGAATTCATCCTAGGAATTCCCATAGACTATGAAGTCATCTGCATATATTTCCACACAGTCATGGCTGATATTAGATAAGGTTCTTAAAATATTATGTTGGAAAGTAGTAGGGGAATTAAACATAGCCCAAACTAAAAGAATCCATAAGCATATGTATCTTAAACACATGTGAATGTTGCTTTTCCTTGGTTCGCAAGTACAATTTTGATCTAATTATATACTCACAATAACCATCAAGAAAGGAAGAGTACCATTTTTGTACCATTGTGTCCAAGACTTGTTTGATAAATGAAAGGGGGAAATGATCATTGTGGTAAAATTTAGTTCCTTGTAATGACTATAAAAATTCCACTTTCCTTCTTTCTTGGTTACTATCACTAGAGGTGAAAACCATTGGGAATCTAATATGGGGTAGATGAATCTCACATCTAAGAGTTTATATAATTATTATTTAACATTATCTCAGACTATAGGGTTCATTCGAAGATGCAGTTTCCTTATAGGTTAGAACCATATTTAGTGTATATGTGATGGGTGTAGAGTTCTCGGTTGAACCCTTTCATATTGTGGTAATTCCATGCATAGTCTATTTTATGGAATTTTAGCATGATGATTAGTTGATGTAGAAGAATCAAAGTCTAAATAATTGTTGATGTTGAGTGGCTTGTTGGTATATATTTCTACTTGTTTAGATAGTGTTGTTATTGAAGCATATTAAACTACACGATCTACTAAGGATGAAACTATGAGGTAGTAACTAGTGGAAAGTATAAAATTTTGATATATATTTTGAAGCATCTATTGTAGGAATGATATTGTGAAGTGGACAAGACACACATGTATCTTAGGTGATTATCCCCTTGTGGGTCAATTATACAAGTGCTCTATAAAATATTAGAAACAATGGTATCCTCATATTGAGTTTCCATTACAAGACTTCTTCCTACTTCCATCAATGTTTGGATTGAATCTTGATCATCGTCCTTAGGTTGCAACCACACAGGTTGTTATTGATCTAAGGAGTGTTGATTTGGTGGATTAAAAAAAATAAGTCATATTTTTGTTAGAAATGATCATATTCCTTGACCTATATCCAATAAATACATTAGCTATTACTAACCATGGTTATCTTAGGTTGAGGGGATACACTTCTAGGTTTACCTTTGGTTGTAGGACCATAAAATTAATGTGATGACCAAATATTTGATTACTCCTTTTGGTTACAACACCATGGGAACAGGGTGAAGATTGATAATTTGTGGGGATTGCATGGTTTCCTTGGTCATAAAATTTGTGGATACACCTAGGTCATGTATGAAAGTTACATTGACATGCAAATTTATAAATGGATTGCTTGGATCAATGTATTTAGGAATGAAAACATTTCCAAGAATAATATTTGGGATTTGTCTAATGACTTGGATAGTTTGTGGGTCCTTCTACTTTTACCCTAGTTTCTTTAGGAGAAAATATTTGAAAATATTAGTATATATGTTCACATCCTTGATTGATTGGAATAGGAAATTTTTAACACATCTCTCAATTTCCCTAAAAAAACAAACTCAAGTTCATATCATTGCTTTTGTGTAGTCAACCTATCTAGACATGGAGGGTTATGTCTTGAGAATTCACCTCTAGATGGGATTGGCTTAGGATTGGTGATGTTTTCAATGGTTGTGGGTTAGTTTTAGTGGTTGGAGTTTTCATAAGAAGCTCCATGATTATTTGGGTGGTAGGGGTGGAAATTACTTTACCTTAGTGAAGCTATACATAACCTACCTCAACTACATAGGTTGGTGTTGTGTACTCGCACAACACGCCCTATTTTATTCTAAACAAAATGAGGACCCTTATTTTTCTCTTGCTTTTTTTTTTAGTGTTAAAGGAAAAATCCTATAAAGTCTCCAAACCCTAGGTTCACTCACTTAGTTGACTCAACTATCATCATAGATAGATAAAGTGTCAAAATTTAGCTAGGGTTTATTTTTTAGGCTCCTTAAAATTCACTAAAATAAGGATGTTTTGCAGCTTATAAAAATTAATCCAATTCACCTTAACCTTTTCAGAAGTTCTAGTTTAGTTAGGAATTCCTATAGGAGGCCTTGTTGTATTAGTTATGGGAAAATGAAATGATTCGAATGTTAAATAATTGAGTGTAAGTCATTTTTCGATATGAAGAAGTTGTGAAATATAACTAAAACATAGTAGAAATATGTGGCCAAACTGAATTTTACCTTTTAATTGACAAATATCTTGAAAATCCCCACTATTTCTAGTATTGGTCAATTTCTCCACTATAGAGGGAAATATTGTGGTAATTGAACCTAACCCATGCAGACCTTTAAGATCATAAGTCCCCTTTCTAGTCGGACCAGATGCCTTTTATAGTTCAGAATTTATTCTTAGCAAGAATATGACTCCTAAGTGAACAAAAACTTCAAAATCTAAAATATGAAGTTCACGTAGTTTTCTTTACTAACTTTCAAAAGTCTATCAAATTGCTATAGACGTCAATATTGGGGCTAAAAGGCCAATAAAGTGAAATTAAGTCTTCAACAAGAATCTGATTCATTACTGAACTAGATGCATGTGAATCTTATTTTTTATAATTCACTTGAAAACTCTTGCAATTGTGAGGCTTCATGAATCATTAGGGATATACTATTGAAATCGATATGTAGAGTTAGGATTTTTCCACATCCATTAAGATTACTTATTACCAGTAACCAACAAATTTCTTGCTATAATGGTAAAATAAATCCCAACAAGATCTTGAGGATAGTAACTAGAATATGAATGTTAGATTTCAAATTTGAACTCAAGAATTCCCATATATCTCACGTAAGGAATTAAGAATACACGTCCTTCCTTTGTACATGATAATTTTGAATAAAAAAAGCAATTGGGAAATTGAAAATTCCCACTCTCCACCATTAATGCTATCCATCACAGTTCTTGCATTAATTGCATGTAGCTTTATTGATTTTTTAACGTTATAAGGTATTATTTCACCTCATATGATCACAAAAGCGAAAATTAAAAGAAAAAAGAACTATTTGGTGAATAAGAGTGTGATTCAACAAATAGTATTAAAATTTGTAGAGAAAAAATATTGAATAATCCCACAACTATGAAGACTCTCAAAGACTTGCCTAGTAAGTGAATTTGTGATAAGACATGAAAGGCGACCAACTTTAGAGATTTGAACATTTGCAAAATCAAACCAGGTACGAATTCTTAGTAAATATTAGTTGGTTTTCATAAATTTCAAATGCATGGTAGCACTGGCGTGCAAACCCAGAGCCACACATAACGAATAATTTTTTTTTTTTTTTTCTTTGTAATAATTGTCAATCTTTTATAAATAACCAAAATAGATAAAACTATACTCAAATTATGAATATGCATATTTAACAAATATAAATAAGAATTTATCAATGAATTTATATACAACCGAATATTTAAAATGTGTTAATAAAATATACATATATAAAACAAAGGCCAAATTTTAAATAATAACTAAAAAAAATAAAAAAATAAAAAATTTTAAAAGTTAAAAGTCCCATCCGTGGGACTGCTGCTCCAGCAGTCCACGGACTGCCAGTCCGTGGCCTGGCGCAGGGTGGGGGAGGGGGTACGGCCCTGCGTCGACCCTCTCCTCCCCCATACTCTTAACTATGTTTAATTTTTTTACTTTTATTTTTATTTATTTTATTTATTTCTATTTTTTTTAATAAAATTTTATGTATAAATTTTATTTTCTTTTAAGTTTATTTCAATGAATTAAAATTTCGTCCTTTTTTTGCAGGTACAGACGCCGACGAAAACAAGAATAACAAAATTTCAACTATTTTTAAACACACAGACTTTTAAATTTAAGATCTATGTAAAATGTATGTATATATATATACACACACATATATATATATATATATATATATATATATATATATATATATATATATATATATATATATGTATAGATCTGATATTTTTCTTTTTCTGTGTAAATACAGAAATATATTAAAATTTAAATAAATATAATCTATATATATATATATAATATTAAAAGCTACATAATCACATAGAATTTAATGTTCTGTGTAAAATACAAATAATCACAGGTTTTAAAGCAATACATATAAATGATCATTAAAATATAATATTTCAAAAATATTAAAATACACAGATTGATCTCTTCCACAGTAATATAACAGAGAGAAATTAAACGTATTCATACGGAATTTGACAGAGTTCCTTTTCATTTTGTTTGCAACATGATTTCTAATTTCCACATGGGTTTTCTTTTCAAGAAGGCCTATTTGTTTGTCTACTTTCTAAACTCAAAGAAATCATTTAATTCTAAATTACAGACAGATTCTTTTTGTTTATTTGCCAATTTCAATTCAATCAAAATTTTTATTTTGTTTTATTTATTTTGCAGATTCGAGAAAATCAAAGGTAGAGACGAAAACCTGGAGTCCTGCGCTTCTTGAGAATCTGAAGAAGTGGTTCCTGACGGCCTTTACGAAGAGCCCTCCTCCTTCTTGCTTCGAATCTCTTCTGAGTCACCGTGCTCAAATCTCGAACCCGATCTTTTCTTCAGAAGACTCCAAAATAACTAGTAATAGATTTCCAAACCCTCTCTCTAACTCTCTTCCAATTAACAAAAGATCCAAAAACCCATATTCTGTTCAGGTTCAAAATACCGAATAACTTGTGCCCTCTCTCAATCCCTAATCTCTTGTGTGTGAAAAACTTCCAAAAATTCTTAATTAATTAAAAGATAATATCCCTCTTTTCTCAAAAACTCTAAAAATCAAGAATAAAAGAAAACTCATTCTTTAAAAGCCAGCTTTTTAATTAGATCTGTATTCTCATTGGTTCAAACAATCCTTTCATTCTTTTATTTGTTTTATTGTTTTAATTTCTATTTTGCAACTTTTCTTGCACAACACATTACTTATTTAATTTAAATAAATTATTTTAATAATTATCCTCCACCAGAGATAATTGATTAAAATAATTAAAACACATTTAATATATAATTACCATTTAATTGTAATATATGATTTTCAAAATAATTAAATCATTTAAATATTCGAATATAATTTAAATCTAACATTAAAACAACTAATTACTTCCATCATCAAAATCGATTACACCACAACAAATAGCGTACCAACATTAAAATAAATAATTTATTTCAATCATTAAGATAAATCATAACTATAAATGCCCTCATAAATAAAAATAAGACAAAACACATAACACAACACACAATGACGACAATTACACAAAATCAACTATACCAAACAAATGAGACGACCTGACATCATGGAACGGGAGGACTTCATCGTCACCTCTGTATCAACATTTATCCATTGGGTTATTTGGTGCTCGCCCTGTCCTGCCGAAGCAGGTGGAATCGAGACTTGTACCTGCAGTCCTGCATACAAACGAAGTTGTGTACATGTGCATATATACATATATATCAAAGCATTAAATCAAAATACTGCATTGTGAGAAGGAATCACAACATAGCAGGGCACTCGCGAACGAGTGATGCTATATTGTCCTTCGTCACACCTATTCTAACAATTATAGCATAATCAATGAATTACATTTCTAACTAACAATCATCTCCTAACATATTAAATTAAATCACTGCATCATATCATAATTCTGAAAATCAACTAATTTAACCAACCATATTGTCATACAAAATAATAATGTCCATAGTGAAACAATAGCATCATCTAACGTCTAACTAACCAAATCAAACAATATCATCATCATCACAAGTAGCAAACAACCGCATAGCAAAGTAATAAATCCAACTAGCAAGAGGAGGGGTATTACATCCTCCCCCTCATAAAATCGGCTTACTCCTGGAAGCCGGTAAACAAAAGGGAAATAAGGTTCCCTAATACAGGAGGCATCCACCCACTCCAAGATGGTGAACTAATCACCAATAAAGAATAGAATCAAGCTCACACATAAGAGTAAGAAATAATAATACAAGTATTAGTAGCATGGGGTTATTACATCCTCCCCCCCAAGGATATGGCTTACTCCAGGAAGCCATTAAATAGATAAGAGTAAGCACACAACAACCATGCAGAGATCACGCCAAAACCACACACATAACTCACATCACTGGAAACCACATCACACAATGACACAAGGGTTCATAGTGCATCCCTGATAGGAAGGATATCGGTGCATTGCGCACTACACCGAGGGTCCTATCCTTTCCATCAGTTTCCTGCACCATTGCCCTGAGACCGACTAACGGAAGAAACTTAGGTTCACAACAAACACAACAAAACAAATGAAACTCTAGACTCTAGGGACAAAACGCAAGGTTACATAGTGAGCACACATAGTGCCCAGTGTATGAACCTATGCTCTGATACCAAGTTGTAATGCCCGTCGTGCAAACCCCAGAGAACACACACATAATGCGAATAATTTTTTTTTTAAATAATAGAAGTAACATGTAACAACATTAAACCATAAACACATAGCATAACATATAACATTAATACACTTGGTTCCTTGGGGCACGCGAGGTTACTTTGCAATCACAAAATAGAATAAAGATAATGTAAACAACATAACCATTTAATTTAAGAAAAACATATACAATGATACAACTGATAGCCATGATGCGAGTATGACAACATCGCACAATTACATCCGAGATAAATCTTTTAACAATTCCAAATCAAACCTAACTATTACATCATTGAAATAATATTACATTACAATTTTCTTTGATACATGAATTACATTGAATCTCCCAACATGGGGATTGATATAGAATGATGAACACAGAAGTACAAGCGATCAACTGCTGGAACATACACGCTGCGGAGTGAGAATGACAAAAGCGATGGGGAACCAGCGGGTGCAGACACGTTCCACCCAACCGTAGCGATTACAAGTAACTCACCCCGGGTACTCGAGGTGGCGGGGAGTGAACCCGACCATGAATGTCAAATCGACTCAACAACAACGATACTAAGAAACAAGTACAACTCAAAGTATATAATGAACAACCAGCAAGTTCTACGTCCACATAGGTTTAAACTAAGAAACTCATCACAATAACATGAAGTACCACCAATTATCAACCATGAGACAAATTCACAAGAATCAAAACATCATAAAGATAAAATATCCAGAGAACCGCAGCAACATCCAAAATACATTTCCAAATGAATCTGAAACAATAAAAAGAACATGCTTCCATAATCAATCTAAAACAACCATTCAATACACAATTCCATAGGCAACAAGAAACAAGTCAAACGGGTGTCAAGTGGGAAGGATCGTCACATAGCTCTCATGGGATCCCCTGGCACTTCCTCCAACCGAGGCGCCGGCACCCAACTATGGATCCCCTAGCCCTAAAATCAGAAACAACAAAGAGATTACAATATCCAGAAGCAACTACAAGCAAAGCACAAGGGTGTCAAGTGGAGAGGGTCATCACATAGCTTTCATGGGATCCCCTGGCACTTCCTCCTACTGAGGCGCCGACACCCACCTATGGATTCCCTAACCCTCAAAAATAACATAAATATAACCATATCCAGAGGCGACAAGAAACAAGAACAAGGATGTCTAGTGGAGAGTGTCATCGCATAGCTCTCATGGGATCCCCTGGCACTTCCTCCAACTGAGGCACCGACACCCATCTATGGATCACCTGGCCCTTCCTCCTAACTGAGGCACCGGCACCATAGGGTAGCTAATGCGGAGCTGATGGTCTCTCATGAAGATGAGACTACGACCTTGCCGACCACAGCCTACTCAGTCTATCACTAGTCTACGGTAGCCCTAATGCATAGACGAGGAATCCAGTTTTCATTATCTTGTATGTTTTACTACCCATCCCCCTAAATTCTATTTTTAGGTTATCACTTGTTTAACTACTCTTACGTGGGTTCCCCTGGCACTTCCTCCAACTGAGGCACCGACGCCCACGAAGAGCCACTCTCCCTATGACCCCTAACATAATTAAAACTAGGCAAGGGTTGTACTATCACGAATAACACATATAACCCAAAAACATAAACAAGCAAGGAAAATCCATCTCGCAATAGCTCATAATCAAAATGCCAATACCCACGTACAACCCTTCCAAAAGTAATAATAATAAATTTCCAATTCCAAGAGCACAACCACACGGAATAACATTCACAGATTAAAAGACACGCCTCCGGAACTAGGGTTCACAATAAACAACCACTAAATCTCAAATACACAAGGTTCCCACACCGCAACCAGAATAAAGGAACGCCATAATCAAAATGCACAAGAAAGACCGACATTCCCTAAGGTTTCAAAATTTTAACAACAAATTTCCCACATCGACTATACTAACCAATAATCACTAAAGAAAAGGACTCAAAGCTAACTTAGTAAGATTGCAACATAAAAATTAAATCAATCCCAATAAACCAATAAATCAATTTTTATTTATTTTTCTTTCAATTTGCCACTAAATCCTAAACAATAACATCCATACTATTACATTTATAATAAATTTTCAAAATAATAAATTTTGTACATTTATAATAGTCATAATGACAATTTTTATTTTATTTCATTTTAATATAATCCCATTAACCATTTGAATCTCTATTTCTACAACCGGGAAAGAAATTACAATCAATCTTATATAATTATAAAAATATATATACACACAAAATATAAATACATATCTACTAACAAAACACAATTATTTAAACAACTTAACCAAAAATATATATATATATATATTTATACAAAATATAATTCTATTAACTTTTTTTTTTCTTTGTAATAATTGTCAATCTTTTATAAATAACCAAAATAGATAAAACTATACTCAAATTATGAATATGCATATTTAACAAATATAAATAAGAATTTATCAATGAATTTATATACAACCGAATATTTAAAATGTGTTAATAAAATATACATATATAAAACAAAGGCCAAATTTTAAATAATAACTAAAAAAAATAAAAAAATAAAAAATTTTAAAAGTTAAAAGTCCCATCCGTGGGACTGCTGGTATCCACGATCCTACAAGCCTATAAATTAGATTTTTGACTTTTCAACACTGAAACTTGGGAAAATCAAAAGCTACAAACCTACACTAGAGGCTCTTGAAAGATTATTGAAATCCATGTACTTGGATCCATTCGCCCAAGGAAAATGAGTCTTAGATCAACTTCTAGAAATAATTTTTGGTGATTGGTACACATGTTTTTGCCCTTCTCAAATCTATATTTGGTTTTTTGGTTATGCAAATTATATTGAGCTTAATTTTCAAGTTTCAAGTGTTAGATTGCATTTTGGAGTTGATTTTTAATTTTTAAGTTTTTCTCCCCAAAGCGTTGTTTGACCTTGACCCCCTTCCTTCAGTCATAAGGAAATTTGAAGATTCTCACTTAGGGTTGATTCAACTAAAGGTTGTTAATAAATTCTTTGTGGGGATCTCATTTTCTAATGAAATAAAGGAAAATAGGTCCCTCACATTTTTAAACAATCAACAATCCCAAAACACCCTATTTTTATTTATTTCCTTTTGGTGAACCCAAAATTTGAGCATCATATCTTGTTGATTTTGGAGTCCATTTTCAGCCCTAGATCTAGGTTTTGCATTCATTTACATTGCATCGCATTGATTTACATCTCACTTAGGGTTTTTTGTTTGCATTAGTTTCAATCTCATTTAGGGTTTTAGGATTGTATTTTTCATCCTTTAAAGTCTAAAAAATTCAAAAATATCAATCATTTTGCATAGTATTTATATAACATTGCATCATCATTCATTTACATTACAAAATTGAATCAAAATTGCATCTCAAATTAGATATATTTTCTTGTCATTTAGCACTATTTTGCACTTACATTTAGACCTCATTTTATAGAAATATGAAACTGTAAGTTATTGTCTCAAACCAGAATATGAAAACCATAGGAATCAAATCAAAAACTTGCAAATTAATTTTTAAAAAGCCTGAAGTGAGACCCATTTGCACATGGGTGAATGAGTCCCTGATCAGGGCTTTTCCTGAAATTCAGAGCATTAAAATCACCGATTTTTCCTTCTATGTTTTTGTATTTAGTCTGTTGTTTTAGTTTTCTGAATTTATGTTATCTGAAATTGTTCATATTAAGCATAATTTTTCAAATTCAATGAATTTTTTGAAATCAAAATTGCATCTAAAATACATCATTTTTAGGTTTTTGAATAGCATAATAAAAAAATATCTTTCTTCAAATTTGAAAATTTGTAATCTCTTGGAATTTCAATTCATTCTTTCACAATGGACATTTTCATTGGTAATATATGTAAGTCCTTAACATCTTTGGTTGATGTCTCAAGTTGTGTTTTTGGTAATGATCCTAATGCAATAGAACCTATTCATGCTCAACCTATCCCTAATGAATGTCCCCATGAAGTTGACATCTTAGGTGAAGATGATGAAAGCATGGATAATTTCATAAAGAATTGCCTTGACAACCTTGAGAACCATGCACCATTTTACCCTTCCATGCAACAACCAAAACCTCTTACTTATTCACCATTAGATATGTTTTCTCTTTTACATCCCAAGATTGAATCATAAACTAATCCTAAACCTCTAACAATGAGTGAATGTAGTTCCTCTAACCAAGTGCATACCAATCCATCCTACATTAATAAAGTCACCAACACACCCATCAACCTCGAAGAGACTTATGGCCAAGGCTTCAAGATATTAGATAAACAAGGATGTGACACAACAAATGAGCATGAGATTCATAATTTGTTAGAACAAATCCCAATTGAAGATACTAAAGGTTTAGGATATCAAGATCCTCCTCCCTCCACATCTTCTAAGGAAACAAGTGTCCTACATCATAGTGAACAAATCCCTCACAAGGATGATAGGATCATTTTAGGTCTTCCTTCGAATCCACCTCAATAAAATCCTCAAACAAGTAAGAAATATAAACCGTATAAAGTCAAAAAATTTCCATTCTTACATACTAAATCATAAATTGAACAAAAAATGGAGAAAATTCTTCATATAGGATGGATTAGATTGCCACCTCCCACTAGAATCAACAATCATAAGAACATGAATTATTGTGCATATTATAAAACTATTGGGCATCTTATTGATGAGTGTCATGCATTAAAGCTATTATTGAATGATTTTTCTCCTCCTAACATTTCTAAAAAAATTAGATAGCAATTACATGACCTTCACTCCTTGCCATGTGATAGTTACAGAATCATAGCATACTCACTATTACATGTTTTACATTCATTGAAAATCATTTTCTATATTGAAAGGAGATCATTCTCATTACCCATATCAGCTCATCCTTGTCCTCAACTTAGTGGGAACAAAGAATTAGATAGCCTTGTCCTAGTTTGACACTTGATGTTGTCCCTTTGGCTAGTTATCCACCTTCCATATATGATGAACAAGATTGGGATGCAAATGACCTACTATGGGTTGACTCACATGTGCCTTATTATTCTTGTCTTTATTTTCTTTTTCATGATCTTTTTATGATTGCATGTGTGTAATGTGATCCCCCATAGTGTTCTGTTTGATGTGTCTTCATGTTCATTCCTCTATTTATATCTACATTCTTCTATATTTCGTAACCATTTATCTTTTCTTTTGTATTGTGTTTTCCTTTTGGGGATGATGCAAGGCATCAAGACATTTAGGTCTCTTCCATGTCGACACAAAATGATCTTTCTTTATTTTCACTCTCTATGTGTCATTCTTCCCATTCCATGAGTTATTTTGGGAATGATGACATTTTTGAGCTCTATAATGTCATTATAGCAAAGACATGCATTGACCCTGAATCTATGGATCCCTTATGTGTTACTTTGGGATTTCATTTTGGGGGAAACCCCTTCATTTTTCATGATGTGGCTTCATTTGGAAACATATGACTTGGCACAGGGCTTTCCAAATAAGCTATCGTCTTCTTTATTGTTAGCATTTATCATTTTCTACTTTAAACTAATTTATCACAGTGCATGTTAGCGATTTCTTTAAAGTGGGGGCATACATTGGCATTATCATTTTGGATATCTTTGGACTATATCTTATGTTTGATTGTGCAACATTCTTACTTCTTGTGATGTTCCTTCTTCTTGGTGGTTCCATTGATTTTGATGCCCTTTAAGAGTGTGACCTTTGTCAGAATAAAAATTTCCTCGTAGTTGTGATGCTATGCATTGCATTCCCTAAGTTGTGAATCTTTTATCCTAGAATTATCTTCTCTTGGAGAAATTAGGCACAATGTTCCCTAAGATGAGACCTTACATGAACTAAGAAAAACCCATTTGAACATGTCTTATCCTATTCACATTTTTTTCTTAAGTGTTTAGAGTAACACAAATTTCTAACCTTATGAAGCTCAAAGTTACAACCCTTTTTTATGGCCACCAAGCATAACACACTTTTCTTGCCCATGGTGCCTTGTTTGTTCATAAGTGTTTGGCATAACATAGCTTGCTAAGCCTTATGAAGCCAAAAATTCATATTGTGTGGTGCCTTATTAAAGTTATCAGAGGTATAAATTTGGTATGGTATGGGAGCGTAATAAGATTATCTCATTTTCCACCCTTGGGGGCTCACCTAGTGGAAAATGGATTTCATTAGCCTATGTGAGTGTACATTGTTGTTTGCATAGTGGAAAATGAGTTCCACTTGTAAATGTTTTTGGACAAAAAATTGAGGCATGATCCACATCGCATTGGACAATCAAGGCTTGATCCACCCCTTCTTCTTTTCCCTTTTTTCTCTTTCTTTGAGTCTTTGACATTGTATGATTGAGTATCTTGTCATTTATGCATACATATATATGCTTAACATAGGCATGCATCTCCTTGTTCCTTTGTTATATTTTCCATGAGATCTTAGATCTTGGAGCCTTGATCACCTTCATTGATATTTGTTGTATTATCTTTCGAACGATTGTACAATTAGACTTCTTTTGATTGTCTACTTTAGTGTGAGTTTGATGTAGGGCCATCCTCTCACTAAATTAAGGTCTAAATTTAGTGTAGGAAAATGTAACCCTTTACATTTTCTCACTTTTTTGGGCCCTCCTAGTTAAATTGGACTTAATATTTCCTTAATTTAGTGTTGTTAAATGTATCCCTTTAAATTTACACTCTTATTTGGGCCTTATTAATTAAATTGATATTAATTATGCCTTAATTGGCCCTTTAATTCATTTACAAGCCTAATTAATTACGTTTTTTGAAGGGGAAACTCAACAATAATTAATGCCTAAACATAATACTTTACATTGAGAAACGTTTGTTCCAGGTATAAGGATGTGGGACCCATTTTCCCATGAGTTATCTAAACTGAACTAATTCAATTAATTTGATGGTATTTGTATTTTCAATTCAGTAAACATGATCTTCAATTTTCAAAAGTGGATACATACCTAATCTGAGTTCATTTGTTTCTGATAATATTATGAGTTTTATAGGCATTTGATGGTCAGATGATCTTGGTTGTTGCAGTCAGATGTGTCAGTATTATGTTTTGATTATGGTTATTAAGTTATGATCAAGTCAAACATTCAAAGTACCATTTCAAGAAAGATTCAAGTGCCAATATCCACATCCAATTTAGCCATATCATGCAAGTTGTAGTCCTCCGAAGATATCCATTGTCAAGGTTTCATTCAAGGCTTTGTTGAGTGGTAACATATATTTGTTCATTCTTCATCCCCTCTTTCATGCATTATTTCAATTCAAGGTTTGATTACCAAAATGTGGTTTGACCAAGACAAACCCCTATTCACCCAAAAAGAACATTTTTCTCTCTTGTATGTGTGATTGCAGATTTAGGTTGAAGAAGACTTGAAGGCCTTATGAAGAGCAAGATTTACAAAGTTGTCAAAGTTGTTGTCAAATCATAGAATCTAACCTACAAATCAGATTTTTGAATTTTTGATAATGAAACCTGGGAAAATAAGAAGCTACAAACCTGCACCAAAGGCTACCAAAATATAGTTGAAATGGTCCCTATACTTGGACCCATTTTACCATGGGCGAATGAGTCTTAGATCAACTTCTAGAAAACGCTTTTGGTGATTGGTAGTGTGTAAGGGGGAAATTAGAAAGTGTGAGATAATCAATGTGAAACAAATTAAAAAAATATAATTCAAAACAAAGACTAAGATTCATACGCATTACTCACATGAAATGAAGTTTTAAGTTATTGAAATTAACTAATGAAATCCAAAGATATCATAATGAATTCAAAAACAAAAAAAACTTTACCATCCCATGTCGAAGTGTATTTGCAGTGATGTTGGATTGTTGTTGTATCAATGTGAAGCCTCCATTTCTGCATAGTAAAAGCTTTAAATTTGTGCAATGTTGATTGAAGATGTATGTCAAAGCTTTAATAAGTTGATTATGATTGTAGTATTACTTTGTTGTGTAAAAGATGTCAATTCTCTAATCCATTTTGAGAAGAAATGAGGTTTTTATATAGATTTTGTGTTTTGAAATGGATGATCAAGATCGCGTAGTAGAATATCTTGATTAATGGTTGAAAGATGTTGAGAGGAATTAGATGGGAAGAATTAGTGGGTTTTGATTACGTAATTGATGTGATTGATGAAATCAATTTGAGTGTTCAATGGAATTGAGGAAATAGATTGATCCTTTAGTGGGATTGAAGAATGGATGAATCAATCAAGAAATAGATGGATCAGTCAACCAATTAGGGTGAGCAATCAGGAAATTATAATTTGCTCAATCATGAAAGTGGGTGAGCATAATTAATTAATTGATTTAATTAATTAATAGTTTTGATTTAAATGTGCAAGTCATGTTTTATTTTTACAAAGAAAGTTGTATTTGTTTGTTTTTTCCCTTTTTGAATGATATTTGAATAATTTATTTAATTATTCAAACTTAGAGGAAAGTGATTTAATTAAACTATTAAGTGGTAATAATTTAATTGATTTAGGGGAATAAAATGAATTAGTGTCATAATGAAATAATTGATGTTATTTAACTAATCAAGAGAAATAAAGTTTGATTGGGATTTTATAAAATAAATAGAATTCATTTAATTAGTCAAAAATGATGAAAAAGTGAATAATTAAATAATGTATTATTATTCAATTAATAGAGGAATTTAGGGTTTTTGATGTGATTGATGTGAAATTCAGTGATATTAAGTGATAATGATGTTGATGATGAGAAGATGTCATTCAAGATGTGCAATAAGTGTTAGGTCATTTTTGCATGTTTACATTTTGCCCCTCTTTGAGTCAAAGTAGTGGCTGATTTTTTTCAAATATTTTGATGTTTAAGATAAATATTTGAAAATTTTTATTTTCCCCACTATGCCTTGATGGTTAGTAGAATGATGGTAGGACGCTAGGTCACCCCCTCAAGAGGTTGGCCAAAAAAATCATTTTTTAGGTCAGGCTCATGACACTATTTTATTTCAGTTTAGATATGTAAAGGATGAAAAGTTAAGCTTATAGGACCTTCGTTGGTAGTTCAAATATTCTCAAGAGCTCCTAATTTCAACCTAGGAGGGTTTTCTAGGTAAAAAATAGGGTTTCGAGGGTTTAAAATAGGTTATTAGGGTTTAATTCTCCTCAGTTACATTTTGAGACTATTGTAATCTCTTTCCTTTGGACTTCCTGTTTTGTTGATTGTTGAGGAGCTATGGCGAGGATTCGAGGAGCCCCACATCGTGCGGACGTGGTTCACGAGTTAAGATGGCATGTTGGTGTCAGTGTCCTAGTATGTACCCTTTCCTTTCATGTTTTCGGCTTGTCAATTTTGTGTAATTAATGCATGAAGTCAAAGTAGGTGATAGTGGTAATCCTATGTTTTTCACACTTTTGAATCATTTCTACCACTATTGATGTTTATATCTATGCCGCTTCTACATTTTTTTCTTGCACTCGAGTTATATGTTTGCTCTTGCTGACACTTTTGCAACAAATACATTCACTTTTGAATTTTTTGTTTTGAAATGGCTACTCTTGTTAAAATTGTTGCTCTTGCTAAAATTGTTTGCTTTTGATGTTCTTATCTCTCTTGAGTTTATTTATCGCTCTCACCAAAATAGTGATTACTTTTGGCTAGTTTTATTGCTTTTGATAAAAGAATAACTGCTTTTGAAAAAAAGGTTTTTTCTTTTGAATGTTTTGGAATTTTAAGCTAGTTCATTTGCATTTGAGATGAGTTTCACATTTTTGTAGAAAATTCTTAACATTGTGGGTTGAATGGTTGTAGGAGGATCTCAAATCACTTATGTCAAGGGAGTGACAATCATGTGCATTGTTTGATTTAATCATTGGTTTTTGTGAGCTAGACCAGGATATCCTTGATGCTATGGGGTTATGACACATATGTTAGATGTTTGTGATTAGATTCCATAGAGATCTTATGACCTCCTTTGTGGAGTGATGACATTCTAAGACATCATCTTTTCAATTACCTATCGGGGAGGCCTCCATCACCTTGGAGGATGTATGGAGGATCCTTCATGTACCTATTCATGGAGAACTTGTGACCTATTCCATACGATGGGGTACAAGTGTTATGCAATGAGTACTTGGTGTTAGGCATCTACAGGTTTGTGAGTCTGAGATAGATCTATCTCTATTTGTTGGTAGTGCAGATCTGATTTCACTTGTTCTATGTGCTTTGGTTTCGGGGTTCATTGTTCCTAATTCATGAGGCCAATAGTTCTCAGTTGGTTGGGGTATTTTCATTGAGTAGATGGCTACTAAATATGCATGGGGCTCGTGTTTCCTTGCTCACTTATATAGAGACATGCATGTGTTCACCTACCGTGGAGATGGTTCTATTTCTATTGGTGTCACTTTACTACATGTATGGGCCTAGGAGCACATCCTAGTTGCCAAGCTTGATGGTATCTTGGATTGGTTTCCAAAGGATTCTTATTCTTAACGATATGGCAATTTTCTTCACTACACCTACCCTAGGCAACTACATAACTAGAACTATGTTATAGATGATATGCCAGGTTTTGTTTAGAGGCTATATTTGGATTGCAATGCATGGAACAATGACTAGGAGAAAATTCCCTTTTCTAGATAGACTCATTGTCTTATTGGTCATGTACATTCTATGGTAGAGAGATATCTACCTAATTGTGTTTGGCATTAGTTTTATGAGAGACAAGGATGTTTTGCTATTGATTATGAGGCTTGATTTGAGAAGACCACTTGAGAGGTCCGAGTGTGGGGTCTTCAGGAAGACCATGATGGCACTGTTGTAGAGTTTTGAGCACTTTTCCCATTTGGGTGGGGGTAACCAGTTGGGCATGTAGATCTTGGGATGACACCAAACTATGATTAGTGGTGGGCTAGGTAGATTCCTATCCACTTTACAGATCCTGCTAGTGGTGCACTAGCTGTGGGTAGAGCGGGTATTACCCACTGCCAAGGAGAGAGACAGTGACTCAGGATCACTTTTGAGTAGTTGGATAGAGCTAGATAGAATGGTCAATAGGATGGAAAAGATGATCCTATGCATCAGGATTAGACACAAGTTATGGGTCCTCCTCCACCACTTGGAGATGGAGTAGTATAGTTAGCTTAGATGAAAACTATTATAGATTTAGAGGTAGTGTGATGATAGGATGCAAAGGATTAGGTTGTTACTATGAATATAGAGAGAGAGAGACACTACGAGGTAGGAGAGAGATGGCTTTGGGTAGAAGCGGGACAATGAGTTAGGTGTCATATTGTCACAGAGGCATAGGTGCAGGTCATTACAGCTAAGAGGGATACCCCTAGTTAGAGCATGATGTTATTAGAGAAGAGTGAGATTAGTATATGAGGGAGGCCACCTACTATCAGACACTATATGAGGTTGTCATTCCCAGAGCATGGAGACATCTTAAGTTTGGTGAGACTAGCACAACCATTGTTGCAGCCGATTCTGGTTACTAGTCAATGTGGCAACCAGATGAGCTGCTAGTTATGCCACAACCCTCTCTGCACTAGAGTCATGACCATCAGAGATCTCCACCCCTAGCCAGGTAGTAGGATTTATTTGTTCTTGATCTTTATGTTGTTTATTTCTTTATTGTAGACATGATTTTGTATATACATTCATCAGCCCAGTTGAGGCCTCATATGTATGTTATTTTTTGTATTGTGATATCACACATGTTTATATGATGATGTACCTAACATTCTCATTTTTTATGATAATATATGGGTGATCCCACAATACTAGTTTACAATTTTTGGCCAAACTGGACACTAAATTGATTTTCTCTAACTAAATCTTCACTTTCGGGCACCTATAGTGGCTAAACCATGAGGAATTTGAAGATGATGCAAACTAGTGATTTGTGAAATTTTGTTTGTAGATTCTAAATATATTTTTTTTCAAATTTTTTGGAATAATATTGCAATTCTTTTTCCATCTCCTTCAAAAACTAGTTTTTATTGATTAGTGAACACCATTTTTAAGGAGTGATGCTCACCGTATACAATATAACTTTTTTTCTATGAAGGATAAAATTCTATTTTTTTTGAATTTAGATTTTTAACTATGATATCTAACCATTTCATTTGGTTTCATAGTGTTTTATTGAATATTTTTTCCTTAATCAAGTTTCGAAGTCAAACTAATTACAATTTAGACATAGGCGAATCGTATACAACATAACTTTTTTTGTATCAAAATTCATTTTTTTTACTTGATCAAGGACATCAATACCTAGCTTGCACATATTTTTTAGAATTTTATTTTGATAATCTCCTATTTTTCCACATGTGCAGAACATAGAGCTTGATTTTTGGTGAAAAACCTAGATTTTTAATCAAGCTAAAAAAATAAATACATAATAAAACCAAAACATAAATTAAAATTATATTCGGTGGATAGATCTTTCTGAGGACTATGATCATTTAGTTGGGTTTGTGAAGTCTCCTCTATTTTCGTCCTCAAATCAAGCTTCAAAGGGAAAAATTATGAAGATTTTTGGTGCCAGAGGGGGAGAAGGGGGGAAAAGGGAGGTTCTAGTGAACTAGGGTTCACTAGAACCAAGAGGTTCACTTGTACCCCCCTTCTAGCAAACCCCCCTTTAATGCAATTAAAAAATCAAACCCATTAAAGGGGGTTCGCTAGAAGGCAGAGGTTATGTGATGATTGTGGATGATGATGTATGATTTTACATGTTTTTGTACTTTTCTGATGTATGCATATAATGCGGATGGATGGATGATCTATATATTTATATGATTGATGCTGATGAATGATGATATCGTAGATATGTGATGTATGATGTTTATGGATGATGATATCTTATACATGCAATGTATGATATACATGATGTATGATGCTTTTAATATTGATTTATTATAGTCATGATATGTATTGACAAAATTGTGGATGCAAGATGGATGTTGTTAGTTAGAAGAAATTTTGGATGATGGATAGAAATTTGATGGTTTTAGTTACTAATGAGTTGCCTTTTCTTTACATAGAGAATTCATATCTTTAAGAATCATTTTTGATGTAGCAAATAGATATGATGCACCAGGGTATTGATAACCAAGGTGGCTTTGTATCTATTGTGTGGAGTTTGACTCGACATACAAATAATATTCTTGCTCATATCAGACATACAAAAACCTTGTTAGAATGTATGGTTAAGTTTTGTTTAAAACATTTTGGACCGGTTACATAGAGAGGTATGAAACACCTAACATGTAACCGCTACACAAATTGTCTCAAAAAACCTTCTATACACCAAATAAAGAAAGTATTCTTCATGATAGTATCACAAAAAATATCTTACAAATGGAACTAAAAAAAATTGATAGTTAATAACACCATTCCTTCTTCTCTAAATCCTTATGGACATCCTTAAGAGATCTTGGGAATTTTGTATTATGATAAATAAAAGAGATAAGACTATAAAAGGTAAAACAATCTTGCAGTATCACTTGCCATATCTATTTTAAGGTTTTAGGCTGTTATCTAGTGTTGATGATGTCTATTGTAGGAATAGATCCATTAAGACATATCCCAAGATGTTGGTGAATTGTTAATAGATAGGTAGTTAACACTTTGGAATGGTTTTCACTTGATAGTTGTCTAATCGTTTCAATATTCACTTTAGAATTTTTTAATTTTGATGTTTGTTTTGTTTGTCCAAGGGTGAGTGTGATGATTTGTTTATTATGGATGAAAATTTTATTACATTTGGTGACAATGAAGGTAGGATTTTTTGATTTTCTGAGTTTATATGTTGCTATTTTTGTTGTTTCTAGGGGACTAACCTAGGGACTTGGGGGCTCATCAAAGTTAAGCCTTTCCTACGTTATACATGCAGAGGCTCATAGTTCACTTGGTTTGATAAGAATATGTTTATGATCTTTTCTATTTTTTGAATGTTTTTAAATTTTTGAATTTTTTGACTAAGTTGAAAGAAAGCATGATAGATACCTATGGGGGATGACCTAAGGCCCCAGGGGCTAATAAGCCTTGCCTACATTATACATGCAGAGACCTTGTAGTTTGACTTTGTTTCGACTCAATGCATAACATGTTTTTGAGATTTTGATGTTTTTGAATTTGTTTTGGATTTTTGTTGTTTTCTAGGTGTTTTTGATTTTGATATTTTTTGACCATGATGGGATCTACAAGGATCCAATCCACTACTAGTTTTGGGAAGTTTCCCCCAGTTTGAGACAAAATTACCTTCCTTAATCAATTATTGAGCCATGGTTGGACACATGCTTTATTATGGGACAAATGGGTGGATGTTTCAAATAATGTTGATAGATAATGATGCAAGTCTTATTCAAACGTAGCACCTGTTTATTAGGTTTTCACTATGGTACCTATTCTAGAAGCCTCACAAAGTGGTTTTCACTTAAGGAACATTTTATTTCTCTTTACAATTTTTCTTGCTTGATTTTTTTTTTCTTTTTTTCTTTTTTGATTTTTTTTGATTTTTACCCTTTTTCCTAGGGTATTTCACATGTTTCAAGTATTTGAACCTTTTGAGATGGCTATTGTTTAGCGGTTCAACTAAAGGTTCCCCTTCATGAGTAGCCAATTGATAAGCCCTAGAGCCATAACTTGTTGTGGTGATGAATAGACCTAACCAATTAGGTTCAAATTTACCTTTTCCATCTTGATTTAGTTGTACCTTCTGATTCTCTTTGAGTACCAAGTCACCAATCTAAAAGTTTCTATTTTTAATCTCTTTTATTGTAGCTTTGCTTGAGCTGATTTTGATAAACCTAAAGATGGTTTAACATGCTCAAACTCCTTTCATCTAGGATTTCCAACTCATTCAATCTGGACACCTGATACTCTTCATTGGTGACCATACTTTTTAATGATATTCATAGTGAGGGAATTTCAACTTCAATAGGTAAGGAAACTTCATAGACCAAGGAAAAAGGTGTGGCCCCTATTGATGTACATATATTGGTTCAGTAAGCCCATAGGGATGGGCTTAGTTGCAAATGCCAATCATGGCTGACATCATTAACAATCTTTTTAAGGATTTTTAGGATAGTTTTCTTAGATAATTTAGCTTTAATATTTCCTTAGAGGGTAGTAGGGCATGGGGAATCTATGCTGGATAGAGAACTATGAACAAGTCTCTTGGACATCTTGATTTTAGAATGAGGTTCCATTGTCCGTTATGATGGTTTGGGGAATTCCATATTGATAGATCAGATAATTCAAGATGAACTTATATATTTGTTTTCCTATGATGTATGTTAATGGAATCACTTCTATCCACTTCATGAAGTATTCATTTATGATAATAATGAACTTATGCCCATTAGAGGAAGTGGGAGAAATATTACCTACCAAGTCTAATACCCATTATGAAAAAGGACATGGTGTTGTGATAGGTCTTAGCTCCTATGCCAGTGCATGAACAAGGTCACTATAATATTAGCATTGTTGACATTTTCTTGAGTACTAAATGCATTCATGTTCCATGGAGGGCCAATAATACCCTATTATAAACAATTTTTGTACTAGGATTGGTCCACTAGAGTGGGATCCATAAATACCTTTGTGTACCTATTGTAAGGTAGTTTGTGCTTCTTCTAAATTAAGACAATGAAGTAACATACCATCTAAAATTCAATGATGTAAGGTGTCTCCTAGGATTGTGAATCAAGAAGTCCTAT
>VDFB02093409.1:0-16797 GCA_007258455.2 Sequoia sempervirens
CCAATGATGCAATGTTGATGATTGATGAAAAGTGATCCACTTTGTTGAAGATTCAAGTATGCTCCATGGTGAAAAACATGCATAACCTAGCTAAGATTTGATGAAAATGGATGAGAATTGCTATGTTTGAGTATGGATTTGAGTATAGTAAGTTTGCTCAAATTGTGGATGATGAAATGAGGAAAGAAGCCTCTTATTTATAGAATGATAAGTTGGAGAAATGCCCAAAAAGAATCCATGTGGGACTAACTTTCAACCAATGGCAAGGTGCCACTTGTCAAGAGATTGGTGGATGAAGGATGTGCACATTTTGATGAGTGTGCCCATAAATGCATAAATTTGAAATTTGAAAATGGTGAAATGACAAGGTGGATGAAGAGTCAAATGGAGTAATGGCCACTTGGCTCAATGCAAAAGGACTTGTGAGGTGAAATAAATTCCTTGCTGGAAGGACAAAGTCCACTTGGATTTGAATTCAAATTTGAAGGAATATTCCCCTATTATGCCATGTTCAGAGAAAATAGGGATTTAATAAATGAATTAAATATATTTTCATGTGCAAGTGGCAAAAGCTAGAGGATGGGACATGAATTAGGATTAAATTAATCAAGGGTTAATTAATTTAATGAGGGATTAGATGATGTGAAAAATTTGACTTAGATTTATGGGTTAATTTAAATAAAATATGAGAAGAATGTGATAAAAGGATTAATCAAATAGAGATTTTTGATTTATTTAATTAAAGGAGATGAAGTTAGATTAAATCAAATAAGGTTTAATTTATTTAATTCAATAGGTAGACTTTAGAGATTAATTAAATAAAATTGATTTATTTAATTAATTAGGGATAATTAGATCAGATTGATTGATTTAATTAACAAGAAAGAATGACTTAATCAGATAAATAATTTATTTAATTAAGATAGGAAATTGGCGAATTTAATCAAATAAGGGTATTTGATTAAATGGTTAGACCAAGGGATGATTTAGGATGAAATGGTGTTAGTATCCAGGATCAGATGTGTAACATCAATCAGTACATTTTCCATGTCTACACATTTCAAAAGTTTTGAAGTGCTATAGGGTGACTCAAGTTGTCTCTAGTGCTAGTTGTACATCTCCATACTTGCTATACCCCTTGCTACAATCCATACCATTTCAAAGTCTTCATGTTGGGTATCTAGTTCATTTTCTTATTAATTTAAGTTTTTTCTAATGAAATTATTGTCAGTAATAAAAATTAAAGGAAGATATTGAGGGTTTTGTGATCCATACCACTCAATATCCAGGGTGTACTATGCCCATGGGTGTGTGTGAATAAAGAGATGAAGTGTTGCAATTTTCTTTTGTGTACGAGGTGTTATGGTAGTGCCTAACTCTTCCAACCTCCTTCCTATCATTTAGGAATTGAATATTTGAGTTTACATAGTGCATGTTTGATTTGGGTATTGCATAAGAGGCCATACACTATTGCATTGAACCTTACCAACTATTATTCTTTAGTTATAACTACTACTAGGTGTTGTTCTACATCATAGGCTATTATGGGGTATGCTAATTTTAGTGGATTTACAGTTAGGGGAGGTTGTATTTATTGAGAAAATAGGAGAATCATGTTGAAACAATATATCAATCCCTAACCCAATATTATCTATTGGTTGAGATACAAAGGTTATACCATACAAATTGAAAATATGCGATTGTCTACAAATTTTGAAATTAAGTTGGCTTAATATGAAAAATCCATAAAGATATTCATATTATTTATCATGCTTAAATCATCCACTTAACATGATTTATAAAACTTAGATGAACATAAAACATCAAAGAAATAAATATTATTTCACTATAAGGTAGCATCAACAAGAATGACACAAAAGATTACAACACGAGAAGATCATCTCATAACACAGGATTTATGTGGAGAAACCCTTGTAGAAAAAATGCAACAAGAAGAGAAGCCCAAGCATTTAATATATTCAAATATATTAGATTATAATATATTCACTTCCATCACTCCTTCAGTGTCTTCAATCTGACAACACTTTGTTACTTACAAATAATGATGCAATACTACTATCCAAAGGTGCCAATTTATAGGAACTCTAGAGTGAGAATACCACTATGGAATCTCAAAATAAGAGGAAAATACCTCCTCCAAAACCATACACTCCCTTTAGTAGTTCACCTATAAACATAGTAAAAAATAATAAATAATTGCATTGCCTTCACATGGGTGCCTAACTCATAGCTAATCAAAATTAGTCAACTCTAAGTGCTCTATTACTCTCGACGGCTCCAACAACAAACATACACTGACATGCACTAATTGGTACCCCACTATGGACAACATAACAAATAATATGCACCGACATGCAAGTCCACGCAACCCCTTCACCAAAGTGGATGCCTAGAAAGAATGTTATGCCATTATGTCTTATCCACATGACTACTGATTGTGCCCATCCTGTATGAGTATAATTACATGTCACGTAAATAAATAATTATTAAATACTTATCCAACATATCCTTAGTCCAAGTAAACCTTACAAGGAACATGGAGATACATGAAAATGACTAAGGATTGCAAGGTAAATGCCACCTTATCCTAATAGTATCAACATTTTGGAGTGTTTGTTGAGTATTTTTTTTATATCAGAATTAATCAAACCTTGTTATCGATAATTTACAGAGATATCAGATCTGTACCAACATTCCACTTCATTCTTACAAGGAGTTCTACTATTTTTTTATAGCTAACTAATTTACCTATGTCATTTGGTTTATTTGGGTTGTTGCAATAGTCAAATTTGTGATCAAAATTATATACCATATAACAACTTATCTCTCTAAATAATGTTCTTTATTGAATTGGATATCTTGTAATACCTTGGATAGTAGTACCGCTAGTGGTCTCATCTTTGCATCTTTTTTTAATTATACATTTCACTGAATAAGTGGAAGTAGTTGTGCTAGTTGTAATCACACTATTGAATTAAGGAGAAGTGAATGTGCTTGTGTGATTGCATATGCTAAATAAGTGAGAAGTGATTGTGCTTGTTGTAATTGTACTCTTCTAAATGAATGAGAAGTGATTGTGGTTATTGTAATTGCACACTTTGTTGTTGAATAAGCATATAAGTGTTTCCTTTCAATTATTATATTAGCAAACTCCACTAAAGAAGTGTAGAATTATATATCTCTTCCACCTTGTGTGCTTAGTTGATTAGATCACTTCATTTTTCTGTATTCTAGATAATTGGGTGCGGTCTTATACACCATATACTCTCACCTTGCCCATACTGGGAATTGGGTGATCAAAAAGTGATAAGAACATTGCATTGTAGCTTTAATTTAACTAAGATTTTAAAAATTTATTTTGAAGTGCTTATTACATGCCAATAGATGGTTCCGCAACTTCTTTGAAAGAATACATGAGTAAGATTGAAATCAACAAAATTCAACATCTTTTGAGCTCAATACCATCCATCGAGGATGAAAATTATGAAAATTTGTTGAATTCCATTACAATTGTACTTTCAAAAGAGGATAACAAAATAATGACAAGATATATTATGGAGGAATAAGTAAAAGATGTTGATTTCTCCATCATTGCCTTCAAATCTCTTAGATCAGATGGGTTTTCACCTGTGTTTTTTTAAGACTTTTAGGAAATAGAAGGAAAATATGTTACTACTATTACACATGAATTCTTTAGATCTAGAAGTCTCTTAAAGTACTTGAATAATACATTCCTAATTTTCATCCCCAAAATAAGGGAGGTTGCATCTATGGATGACTATAGTCTAATCAAGCTTTGTAAAATAGTGTACAAAATTCCTTCCAAGATTTTGGTAATCAAAATGTAACCTTTCGTGTCTCAAAATAAAAAGGTATTTGTTCCTATCCATCAAATTTTTGATGCTATCACTTCCACTCACAAGGTGCTACTATTTGGAGAAGAGTAACAAGGAGGGTATGATTTTTAAGCTTATTATTTATAAATATTATGATAGGGTTTCTTGGGAGTTCCTCCTTTTTTTTGAAAAAAATCAAGTTTAAGAGTAAGATGATACAAATGATTCAACTGTGTTACTATCCCTAAGTTCTCAATCACCATTACCATAGAGGGATTGGTAAAATTCATATATAGGGGGATTAAAAATTTATCATTGATTTTATCAATGGTAGATGAGAATCAATTGGAAGTTGGAGAGTTATGTCTCATATTTGAAAAAATTGATAACAAAATTTTTCCTCTTCTCTATTGTTCATGTTTTCAAGCAAGGAAACAAAGTAGGAGATGGATTGTATAATGAAGGTGTTAAATTTGATGGATGGAGGTGCTAGAGGAGAATTTTTTATCTTCTAGAAAATATCTCAACTCTTTATTTAAATGATTCATCATAATTCTATCATGCTGCAAAAAATATAATTTGAAGTTGTATAATATCCATTATGAATGGGTCATCATTAATTTGAAAAGGGAATGTAGGGGCTCCCAAGTAAATGATTTATCATAATGATATGATGTTGTAAAGAACATTAATTTTGAAGTTGTACTATATCCATTATGAATGGGTCATCATTAATTTAAAAGAGGAATATAGGTGTTCCGAAGTCATGATTTTTCATGACATCATAAGAAATCAGAGATGCAATAATGATTTGGACAATATGAGCTATGGTAGTGGGGGTTCAAATAATATTTTTATCCCACACATTAAAGTGAATTCGAGGCTCAATCATTATGTTAAATATATTCCCAATCCTTGATTTCAGATTGGCTTTAGTTTGCTTCTTTATTTTATTTTTAGAAGTTGGATTTTGGGTGGTGATAGAGTGAGGGTTGAACCCTTGTCTTGTCAATAGTTGTATAAAAATAACGAGTTATGGGAGTTTTTTAGTAAATGGGGAATTGATTCATAATTCAAAGCTATGAGAGTGTTATGATCCAATGGGGGCAAAGACAAACTTTATGAGCCAAGAGCCTTTGAAGAAGTGAATTTTGATTATGATGACTATAATTTTATGAATTCTATTTTTATGACAATGAATTTGTTGAGAAGAAAAGTAAGGGTAATACCAACCCTTTGTTTTCTCTAAATAACTTTTGTGCTAATATTTTTTAGGAATCCCTAGAATATTCTAAGGATATGAAGGAGACATTGAGTAAAAGATACAAGTTTTTGACGAGGAAGTCACCTTATAAAAAGAAGAAAATGGACAATTCCCCATAGAATATTGAAAATAAAAACTAAAATATTGAGATCCTTGTGAAAAATGACCAAGTTGAAAAGAAAAAGGAGGTGGTGAATAAGAAGTATGGAGCTTATTGCACTATATTCTATATAAATGAAACAAAGATGGTCATTCTTCAACAGAGTATGTTAGTACAATGAAAATAAAATACAAAAAGATAGAGAACTTAGTTAGCAATATGATCAGTTTGAGCAAAGAAAGGCTACAATGCATCACTGCAAGCTCAAATATTCTACCAAAAGATAAGAAAAAAGTTAGATTAAAAATAATAATATTGTAGTATAACGGATTCCAATGAAGAAACTAATTCACTAAATGCAAAGGTACACTTCTCCAAAGAGTGGGATGTTGTGTCAAGTCTTCGAGAATTGACACACTCTACTATTCAATAGTTCTTCTATTATTGGATTTTTTTCTTTATTTCCTATAGTGTTGTCTTTTTGTTGTTTGTTTGTTGTTAGTTTATTTTTATTAATCTCATAATGTTGTCTTTTTGAACATTAACTTGAATTCAAACTCGAGTGACAATCTTTGTAGTATAAGTCTATGTTCAACTATCATTATTTACATACAAAAGACTTAACACAATAACTTGACTTTGAACTTGAGTGATGATCTTTGGAGCATAAGTTTTCCTTCAACTACCATCCATTACACACAAAAGACTTAATACATTAACTTGACTTCAAACTTGGGTGACAATCTCTGCAACATACATCTAACTTGAACTATCATCCATTATTGTACAAAAGACTTAATACATTAACTTGACTTCAAACTTGAGTGACGATCTCTATAGCGTAAGTCCACCTTTGACTATTATCAATTATGTGTAAACAACACATATTTATAGATTTTTAGCTAAAGTTCCTTGAATATTAAAAATTAATAAAACAGTAACTTCAAAGCTATTTAATCTTCATCTTGGATAATAATATGAAAATAATTTTTCAACACATTCTTTCCATCTTATCCTTTTCATCTTAAGCATCACTTCAAAAGGAGGGCTCAAATTCATCAAATTTTCTCCTTTATTTTGTTTTATTTGTTTTATTTTCCTTTCATCCTCGAATTGGGCCCATAGGCTAATTTGGGCACCTTTTTCTTCGTTTCTATCTTTGTTTTGCCTAGAAAACACGTCATTTTCGTGTCTAGTGGAGTTTAGATGCCCATGTTGCTTTTTGGTGGAATTTTGGTTCATTAATGGCAAGTGAAACTTTTGGAACTTAATTCCAAGAAGTGGAATTCTTATTCATTGATGCTATAAAGTGGAACTTTCAGTTATAGGTGCCAGGCTGTGGGAGTTTCATGTGGCGACATCAAGTAGAAAATATACCGAGTGAAAATTAGAATTAGGTGCTTGTGTTGTTTATTGGTAGAGGTTTAACCATGACAATCTAGAAAAGTGGAAGTTTATACATGAAAACAATGTTAGAAAATCCCCATTACTTGTATTGTAGTGGAGGCATCTCGATCATTAGCCAAATTAGAGGAATTGTTGAATAATTATGTCAAAATTTTATTTTTTAAATAAGTACATTTTCACTTTTAAACACTGATTTTAATGAATATTTCTCTTTTCATTGTCTTTCTACTTTCTAAATTCCATTTCCTCATGATGAAGCTTTAACTTACTCTATCAACCTCATACCCCTGCTATTTATTGCCATTCTTCAAAAAAAAGCAACTTCTAAAAAAATAGAAAATTAGATGTTTGAGCTTCTCTCCTCAATTTGATAAACAACAAAAAAATAAGAAGAAAAAAATTATTTAAAAAGAAAATAAAGTTTGATTTCTAATGGACACAAAAACTTGAGTTGAACTTTTATCTTTTGCAATGATAACGTTATGCTTGGTAGATGATCCCCATATATGATTTATGTCTGAATGGACTATAGTAGATTTTCCTTAACTTTAATCCTTCCTACCTTTCTATGGCATTTTCCAAAATAGTCTTTCTTTTAACTTCACTCTTTCCTTCCTCTGTTTGTGTTGGAATCTTCTATAGAATTTTACTCTTAATAATCTTCATGTAACAATCTCTCATATCTCATTACTGGATCAAGACATACCAACACCTAAGAACTTGATTGTCTGGCAATAAAAAACATAATTGAAATTGATGTGACAAAAATGAATTACATTTAACCACATATGATTGATCTTAATTTTTTTTAAGACTAGCAATTTTGGATACCCACACCACTAAATAAGAAATTAATTAAATTATTTACCTTTTTTTTTTTTGCTATGTAAGAGTATATTTTTATAAATATTTTAAAAGAGATTCATTTTTTGTGTACAACCAAGAGCTTAGTCGATGCTCTCATTCCCAACAATCCAAAAGGGAGCCAAGTATCAAAATGGGGACAACACAAACTACCCCACACAACCAAAATTAGTTTACACAATTACCTCACAAAGCTAAAGGTAAACACAAAAATATTATGCCATAATTAAGACAATCTTATTCATTACCATTCTCCTGTAAATAGATTATAGAGTCACCAACCTAGGAAAAATATTGAGTTGGTTTCATATGCAACCATTTCTTTAGAAACCTCACCCCTTCCAACACTCATGTCTAATGAAGCATCAGGTTGACACCTTTTATATCTAGCAAGAAAGGGTAGAGTTTAACCACCACACCTAGAACATTGAGCAATCCCAGGTCTCGTGGCCTTTGAATTCCAACTCCCAATTGAGCAAATCCCACTACCTCCTCGAGGTGTCCCAACATATTTGGCTTCACCAGCTTCCTTATTATTTGCAAACCTCATTCTTTGGCAGTTGGATCTAACAACACTGCAATAAACTGAGAGAATATATTTGTGTCCACTCAGTATCTTTCATCCGCCGCTAAAAACACATGCCCCAACACCAACTTCACTGCATCGAGCGATAGAAAATCATTCTTAAACAAGATCCTCCTTAGCCTGAGCTCTGTGAATTCACCTAGGAAAGCCATTTGTTTTCAAGAGTTGACTAGCCTTAAAGAGGTGTCCATTACGTTGTCCTCAAAATACTCCATACAAACTAAATGCTTGGCCTCCAAATCCATCCTTTAAAGACTAGTTCACTCTTGTCGAATCTTGCTAATTAAAAGCTTGCCAAGATTACAATTTTTCCATACAACATTTTCAAACTATGAAATCATACCATAGTATTCTCACGGGGACGAGAGCCTGACATTATAAATACTTAGCCATAACTCCTAGAGCTAGCCCACATGTTGAGACACTTAAGCTAGCTTGAGTGATAATACCCCCCAATTAATTGTTTCTACATGTTAAATCAACTTGAGTAAATGAGTTGGAATGTTATTTTACCATTAATTTTAGGTCAAAGGATTGGGATCTACCAAAAATGGTTGGCCTAGCAAAATGTGCTAGGAAATTGCCTCAAAAAGGAAATCACGTGAGCCACAGTCAACATTCCCACTTGTCACATCATCGCACCACCTTGCAACAAAGGCTTAGATATTGTGCACAGAGTAGTGCCAAGGCGCCATGTGTATATGGACCGGCTCTAGTGTTTCCACTTATCAGCCCAATGCTCCTCACTGTAGCAAAGTTCAAGCATAGTGCTAGAGAGAGTAAGAAGATGCCATGTGGTCATAGGTCAAGTCGACGAAAAACTTTGTGTGATTTAACCCTAACATTAGTTGCCCTATCTATCTATTGCTACACATTGCGAAAAGGGCTCAGGTATGGCTCTAGGGGAAGCACCCTAGTGCCACATGCATATGGCCCGACGCTAGCTCTACCACATGGCAGCCCAATGCGACTTTCTGCAGCTAAGGTTCAAACATAGTGTTAGAACGAGTGAACAAGCACCATGCACATAAGTGACTTTAGGTGGTTTAACACCAACTAGTAGTGCTAAATTATGACTAATGCTCAGGTTGACCCAAGCGGTCATTGAAGCACAAGATACTAGACCATTTTCTTAGACAACAACCCTTTGCAACCAACTCTAGCAACCCCCCGCCATGGAGATTTACCACATGGATCCACACGTGACAACCATTAAGCCTTAAGAGAAGAGGGATAAGATTGTTTCTTTCATACCCCATCCACACCAAGTTTTTCTAATTTATCTACTTCAGAATTGACTTATCTGTATGTGTTTAACCACGTAGCATTCAAACTTCCCCAATAGTTCAACAACTCTCTCCACCAAAACTTGCAACTTCCAATTTGAAATCTTGCCTGACTTGAGAGTGCTTATCACTAGACATGAACCACCTTCCACCTCAATGCTTCTAAGATTTAGTTCATGGTAGAACTGAAGCCCTTAAATGATCACCTTTAGTTTTGCTAAATTATTCATCCCATCTAGAAGAGGGGTTGAAAGTTAACTCACTATAGCCCCTTCCCTATTATGAATTATGCAACCTACAACCAACCTTCTTGGATTCCCTCTTGATTCCCCATTGAAGTTTAGTTTGACCTATGATTGAGTGGGAGGCCTCCAAACTGCCTTGGCATGAAGTTCTTGCTATCCCTCTACCCCCTTACTACCAAATTTTGGGATATTGAGACTAGACCACCCAAGTCTCAGTTTCACATTCCATTTTGTGAATTCTACTTTATGAGGATTTAGCCTTAAAACCCTACTATTCACAACCTTAGTTATGGCCACCTCCACCTTGTTTAGAAAAGATGAAGTATTCATTTCCTTGCCTTGGAATATCTTCTTGTTCTACTCTTTCCAAATCTCCCATATTAGAATAGATGGGATAATTAGTCATATACATGAATACATTGCTTTCTTTTTTAATAAGGGACATGATTTGAAGAGGGACATAATGGCATTCAGAAGGGAGCCTATCCATCCCAGTTTCGTGCATAGCCACTTCCAACACCTTTGAGAAAAGGGGCATCCAAAAAATAAGTGATTTGCTTCTTCCTCACTTGATTTGCACATCACACACCATGATGGGGTATCATAACCCATTCTTCTAAACCTATCTACAATCAAAATCCTTCCTTGGATTGCAGTCCAAGAAAAGGCCCTAACTTTTTGAAGGCATCTACTGTCTCAACATAATTTCCATGGGAGTGAGGTCCTCCCATCCTGTTTCACCAGCACCGAGAAGCCATCCTTAATGTTGTACCACCCTAAACTAGAGATAGTCCACACCATCCTATCCTTGCCCTCCCAAATAATTATGGTTATGTCCTTAAGAATCAATTTTAATTGTGTGGTTTCAATGACTAGAAGATTGAGCCCGCTAAAGTCCTTCCATTGCCATTTGCAGATCGCATCAACACGATTGATCTCCAAGTAATCTTTCACATTCATTCCCCAAATTTGCGTGAGTAGATGCTTTATATGCTACATATCTGCCAAACTATCAATAATGGGGTATCCCCCCATGAATCCTCTTGAAACAGAGTAGTGTTGTTGTCATGAATGTCCCAAGATAAGAAATTTGTTATTAGTGACTTGCACTCCGCCATGAAATTCCAAATTCTCGAACCTTTAGAAAGAGTGGTGGCAGTGAAGATGCTTCTCTCAATACCATTCTCTAGGTATTTATTTTGAAGAATTTGAACCCATTTTGACTTACTCTCTATGCACATCTTCCAGATTAGCTTGGCCCCCAAAGCTTTGTTTTGCCTCAAAATATCCCTTCATCATGTTCCCCCAACCTCCTTCACTTTACGAATCCTCTCCCATGCAATTAGCGTGAACTTTTTCTTGTTTGCATTTCCTTTCTAGAAGAAATTCCTCATATGTTGGTTTAAAGTTTGATATGTCCCCTTGGGTAAAGCTAGACATGACAATTAAAAAAAAGGAAGCCCAAAAATAATGACCTTTAGCATAACTAATTTGCTAACCTGGATGATAGCCACTTCCCCTTCCATGACAACATCCGACTGTTTACTTTCTTTACTAGGGGGTCCCATAATTTACTGTTGCCCACTCCTTTTGCTAAAGGAAAGCCAAGGTATGTACATGGCACTTGGCCTTTCTTGAATTTCAAGACTCTAAGGATCTCTTGCTCTTTACGCAGGAAGTATGAAAAAATAGACTTACAATTTGACTTCACTTACCTCTTGGGCAGAGGCCTCTGAATAGAGATCCAAAATTTCCTTCAACTGGTTTGCTTCAAAGCACTTTGCTGCCCCAAAAAGCATAGTATCATCTGAAAACTGTTGATGGGTTACAATAGGCACATTGCACATGATTTGAATTCCCTCTAGCCTCCCAATGCTTACTACTACGCTAATTGCCCTTCCTAGAGCCTCAACCATGATAATAAACAAAAAAGGTGAGAGAGGATCTCCTTGTCTAATTCCTCTAGAAGCCTTAAAGAAAGATTCTTAAAGAAACCTCCTGGAGTGTCGTTCACAGTAATTGAAAATTTGAGACTAGCAATACAATTAAATACCCAATTTACCTAGTTTTTATCAAACCAAAAGGCCAACAACACTCTGCACAAAAACCTCCAATCCACCCAATCATATGCTTTTTTGATATCTAGTTTTAGTAGAATACTCTGGTTTTTGGTTCTTTGAATAAAATGAATGGATTCTTGTGCAATGATGACCCCATCCAAAATTGACTTCTCGGGTACAAACCCTGATTGCTCCTCAAAAATGATCTCTGGTAGAACTTTTTTCAGATTGTTTACTGTTGCTTTCGCCAATTTTGTAAAAAGTGTTATAGAGGGCTATGGGTCTGAACTCATCTAATGATGATGGCTTCTCATTTTTAAGAATCAAAGCAATGAAGGTATTATTCATCTCCCTTAGGACCACTCCTGAGCTACTTGAGTCCTCTATGACAACTACGACTTCACTACCCATGATGATCCAACATTTTTGAAAAAAACAAGTAGGAAACCCATCCAGTCTGGGTGCTTTATCTGGATGAAACTGGAAGGTTGCAGCCTTGATTTCTTCTACCATAAATTTTCTCATCAACAAGTTTTTTTTCCCTTCATCAACCAACAATGGGATAACATCCAAGAGCTGATTTTGTGATACAAGACTTGATCCTCCTATGTTATTTAACAAATCTTCAAAGTAAGAGACTGGTTCCTTGACAATTCCCTTAGGTGTCTCAACAATTGATCCATCAACTCCCAATAGACTTATGATTCTATTTACTTCTCTTTGAGCCTTAGTACTATTATGGAAATATTTAGTATTCTTATCCCCTTCAGAAATCCAAATCTCTATAGATTTCTGCCACCAGTACACTTCCTCTTTCACTTGCACTTCCTCATATTCTTTGAGTAACTCCTTTTCCTTCAAGAACCTTTCGCTATCCATTCCTAAAGATAATACCACTTCATTTAGTGTTGTTAACTCTTCTTCCAGCCTGCATTTGGATTCAAATATATTTTTGAAATGGGTCTTGTTCCATTCCTTTAATTGTTGCTTGAGAAGTTTCAAATTTGATACTACACCAAACATCTTGGTACCCTTGATTTTCCACACATTCCACTAGATGTCAATCAAATTTTGAATGTTTTGATCCTTGAACCACATGTTTTCGAATTTAAAGGGACACCTCATAGGTCTCTTTTCGCCCATTATTCCAAATTTAATGGGGTAGTGATCAAACCCTGATTGGGGTAAAAGACTACCCTCAAGGGTCAACAAAAAAGCTCCCCAATCTCCTTAAATAAAAATCTATATAATTTTTCTGCAATATGGCTGAAACCTAACCTCCTATTTGTCCATGTGTATTTTCCATTTTCCATCTGAATTTCAAATAGATTCTTTCCCCTTACAAAATTCTCAAAACCCACTTGGGATTGATACTTTCTTTCCATACCTCCCATTTTATCTTCACTGTGTAGGATCGCATTAAAATCACCCCCTAAAATGCAACACTCAGGGGATACCCTACGACAAAAAACATTAAGCTCTGACCACAATTCCCTCTTTTTGATGCAACTTGAGGGGCCATATATATTGATGATAAACTTCTTACCTTGTAGGCTATCCATTTACTATTTCCCTCTATCTTTTCTACATAGACAATTTTGGGCCTCCAAATCATAAGCAGACCCTTGAAGGATCCTGTTGCTTCCACTTGCTCAGTGTTCCACATTTTGCAATTTTTCTTGAACAATTCCACTTTTGTATTGCTTAATATTGTCTCTTGAATCATGAGGACATCAACCTTTGATGTCTCCATGAGGTGCCTTAGAAGGTGATTTTTGTTAGGGGCATTTAAGCCCCCAACATTCCATGATATGATCTTCATTGATATTAGGATAGGTAACATTATAATTGCTATCCTAAGTTGGTTTATGTGTCTCCACATTCTTTGGAAAGTGTTCTAGGAGACATGAGGGACACAAGATTTATTATTTATTTTTCTATGACAAATTGTAATTGCATTCAAAGAGGTGGACCCTCTATGGTGACAGTTACAGGGCATCCCAGAAGATATTTCTCTTGGGTGTCCAACTTTGTGAGTTGGGACCACTTTGGTGTGCATGTCCTTGAATGCTATTTTCATGTTTTGCATGCTCTTGCATGAAGTCATTGAAGTCATCAGAGAGTTATGGAGCACTCGGTATTGACAAATTCTGATTGGTTATGGGTTAGCACCCATGTGAAGGCCATGTGATTATTTAATATTTTATGCCATGTTTATGGGTTGTCCACTAAGGGGGGCGTGGGTTTTTCCAGGTGTTTTTTCTTGTTGCTTTGAGATACCATTTGTGGTATTCTCTCCCAAAAACTTCTATATATTGGAGCCTTGAGATGGTGGTTTGAAGAGATTGTTTGTAGGTTGTCAGAGCGACAAAGTGCTGCCAATTTTCATAGAGGATTGTTATATTGATGTACTTCTTTGAGGATTAATACAAATAGTGTATCTCTTTGGGTGTGGAGTTTTTTCCCACAAGTGTTTCTCCACACACATATTGTATCACTTGTGTTTAGAAACTTGTGGTATTGCTGATTTTTCTTTCATGTTTGGAATTGTTAATCACATAATCTCTTTATGGTAATCTTGGATAATACTTTCGGATTTGCAAACACATTAATAAGTTCTATTGTTGCAAGTTTTCACCTTGATTTTCCAACAATTACTCCTCGAGAAGGGTATTTCCCTTCCCCGATCTTAGCATCATGGTGAGTTTCTCTTGATCCTCTACATCGCCATCCATAGCTCTCTTTTCTATGTTTGACAACCTACCTTTCCTCCTTGTAGACTGGTGACTTCCTAGCCTTATTCCTTTATTTCAATCCCATTTTCCCCTAAGTCACCAAGGTGGTTGTGGGATTTGCACTATCTTCCAATAAAGCTGAATTCTCTTCAAACTCCCAAACCTCACCCTCTTGTAGAGGGTCACTATCCTTCAGAGCTTGACCTTCCAGGCTATTGCTATCATCTCCCATATCTGAATTTGTTGCTTCTTACTTCGCAAGAGCTGCATAGCTCATTCGTTCATAGCCAACTTCCAAAATTTCCTCCAAACCCGCAATTTCCTCCCTGGTCCCCACTTCTTCTTATGGGTTTATGGACGAGCCTAAAACCCCTTCTACATTCTCTGTTGCAACCAAAGCTTCTTCCTCTGCAATCTCATACCTACCACTCTCCTGATGGGTAGTCTGCTCTGGATCCTAACCATGGCATTCTCCTTCCATTGGATATGCCTTGCTAATCACAATTTCGTTTCCTGAATCAACAAAGCAACCCCTATTGGGATTTGTTCCCCTATTCATGGATTTAGTCTTTGGAAAAGTGGGAACCTTGCTAGCTGTGAAATCCCATTCTATTTTCTAATACCACTTGCCCTCCTCCATGATAATTTCTAGCTCATCCAAGCATGTACTATTTGGGTTTATTTCTACATAGATTCTCACTTGGGTCTTTATTTCTCCATGAAGTAGGGATTTATCCACCCCAATATAATCGCCCAATTCATTCCCTATTAGACTTAAGACCTCCTCATCCCAATATTTTGGGGACAGGTTGTGCAGATTTACCCATGCTTTAATTCTGTTCATTTCATGTTTGCGGGGGTTGAAATTTGGTTCCCACTCTTTAATGTAAAACCCTATCTTGTCCACTTGCAAAAGTTTTTCATACATGATGCTTTTTTTCAATTGTGGCGTTGGGAATATAACTAGAAGAAAATTGCACGCCAAAAATTTGATACATACCTCTTTGCTCCATTGGTCTCTCCACCAATCCACCATTCTATTCGTAGAACATCCTCCCCCACCCACTTCGCAAAGAAAGCTTGCTCCTTCAACATGTCCTTAGAGTTCCACAGGGTTTTATTGGGGATGACCATTGCCTTGCCATTTCTTCTAGGCTCCTTGATATCAATCCCTTTGCCAGGAACAACATGATCTCTCCTCGCTTTATTTTTCTCTTGCACACCTTCTTGAGTCCACTCCACAAGATCTTCATTCCCCATATTTTGTCTTCTGTTCAAGCTATTTGCATTCGCTTCAACGACAAAGTGGGAAATATGCTTGACTCGGTCACCGCCCCCTATGTGCTTCCATGGATTCCATTTTGGAGGTTTCCCCTTCCAACGATTAGGTTGAGTTGCCAAGATCTCACCATTATTTTGCCTTAGCTGACCATACCAACCTCCATTAGTAGGCTCCTTGAGTGGAGGTCTAGAATAATTCATTGGTTTACTAGGGAGAGGCGTCTGGTCATACCATTACTGGGGTGAAGAATGTGTTCTTCTGCAATTTGCATTGGGGTCATTCGGTTCTTTCCATAGACTTCATTCCCAGCTGACCTCGATTGTTAGAGTGAAACCAGGGCCTTCTGTAGGTCTCCATCCAAGATCTAGGTCGAGGCACCTGCTGGTTCTACTGTGTAGGAGCCTTTTTGCCCAACGAGATGGCATTGGCACCAATGGTATGGCGATAATCTGATTTATTTTGCCATCTTACTAGACCTACACTAGCACTAGCACTATTCGCCTCTGAACGCTTCTCCACAATGCTGACCCTCTAATGACGCTGTTCCATTGACCATTCCTACTTCGCAATTGCTGTTAACTGAACCAAAATTTTTGCTTCATTAAGGAATTTTGCATTTAAAAGTCTAAACCTTGCTAATTTGTTGTAAAACACAGTTTTGGGCAATGTCAAGCATGGAGTTTTTGTCAATAGTTTGTCAGTCAAAGTCAGTTATATTGGTCAAAACCTGAAGCAGAGATTCAAAATGAAGATCTTCACGATGGAGGAGCACCTCACGACGACATTTCATATTGCAGACGGTCATGTTAATGATCGAAACAGAGTTTTTAAAGATCAAATCAGGGAGATTTCTCAGTGGAAAAGCCCAAAAGCGCAAGTATAGCTCAGGGACGCCCAGCTTGTTGGAGGTCAATATTTTGGTTAAAATGCTCAAGCATCCAGTCAATCTCTTCAGAATCAGTCTGGCTATCCGTCGAGCTATCCAGCGAAGCATTCCGAGACTCACAGCTCCGGTTATCAACGACAGAAGTTAAAATCCCTAAATTTTAGGATGCGAGAAATTTGTCCTTTTCAGGCAAAAGCGCGCCTCTAGCCTGAGGGCGCCCATCTT
>VDFB02093410.1:0-16310 GCA_007258455.2 Sequoia sempervirens
TCACTTCAGACTGGTTTTCCTACATTCATAGTTGATGATTACTTTGTGTTCCTTGTAATTTTTTCATAGCAGTATTAGGAAGATAGGAGACAACAAAGTATTGAGAGATTAGTGCACTGTATATCTCTTTGTAAATGCACCGTTATTGTAGGAAGGAGAGGACATTGCGCAATTGTCACTTCAGACTGGTTTTCCCACATTCATAGTTGATGCTTACTCAATGTTTCTTGTATACTTTCCATAATAGGATTAGGAAGATAGGAGACAACAAAGTATTGAGAGATTAGTGCACTGTATATCTCTTTGCAAATGCAATATTGTTGTAGGAAGGAGAGGACATTGTACAATTGTCACTTCAGACTGGTTTTGCCACATTCATAGTTGATGCTTACTCTATGTTCCTTGTAATCTTTCCATTGTAGTATTAAGAAGATAGGAGATAGCAAACTATTGAGAGACTAGTGCACCGTATATCTCTTTGTAAATGCACCATTGTTGTTGGAAGGAGAGGACATTGTACAATTGTCACTTCAAACCAGTTTCAAAGTTTAAATTCCCTTGTGCCATGTGGTTTGTTTCTATTCTTTCTAGCTGCTTATTGTTTGCTAGCTAATTACTCACTCTAATCCACATTCTACTGCTCTTAAACACTTAAACCACTACAATTTGAAGTTCACGGATTAGCAACATGAGTTATATGAACTTATAATGAAGTGCTTCTAATTGAAAAATGACAATCAAATCCTTTCTGTTTTCATCCTAAAGAGACTTGTAACATTTAAGTTTGGGTGGTTGGGAGAAGGTGCCATATTCACCATTTGTCTGTATGCTTTGCTCCTTCATATAAATTATGTTTATCTGTTTCCTAAGTCTTTTATAGGAGTTTCAGGCATTTGTAGGTGTAGAGGATTGAAGGTAAGTAGAACTCATTCTTAGCTGGGGTTCCCAGTGTTGGCAATGTTAAGAGTATAAATCATGCCCAAATATATCCATTTGTCAGTACATGGACAATTTACATCTTACTACCTTCCTAATCTTATTTGAGCCATTTCCTCTATTCATTTTTCTCTTACGTTCATTTCCATTCTATTCCTCTTTAACATGTAATTATAGCCTTAAGTCATACCGAGGGATTAGGAAGGTCACTGTGTAAATTTTAAATGATCAGATTTAATGCACAGAAATTAATTCAAAATCATACACAATAACACAGCAGATACCCTGGGAAAACCCTCCTCTTGAGGGAGAAAAACCCAGCAACAAAGAACTCTCTTATATATATAGATAGTGGCAACAATTCTCTTTACAATGAGGCCGATCACAAGGCCAATATTCAGCACCTACACCAGATACAATAACAGATAATGACCTGCACTTCTGACTATATAAATCTGCCCTTCAAAGAAATTCGCAATCTGCTCTTGATAAGATTCGCACTCAGCTCTTGATAAAATTCGCACTTGAATGGATGAAATGAATCGAACTTGAATGAATGAAATGAATCGAACTTGAATGAATGACGAATACAAGAAAGTGACCTTGTATACATACAAATGTGAGAGAGGTCGCACCTCTTCATGTACAAGGTCGGCCAAGATACAAAATAATATAATTACAAATAATAAATATTAACTTACAAGAAAAGTCGGCCCCAAGAGAAATTATATTGTTGCCAAGAGAAGCGCCCATTCTTACATATAAATAAATAGCCGATAGGCTACATTTATTTATGTCTTTACTCGTGGCTGGAAGGACGAACCTGAAGCTGTTATAACATTAACACTCCCTCTCAGCTAGGGAGAGAACTTCCAGCTGCTCAAGACAAATCACCTCAACATGATGCCCATCACATTGGCTACAACCAGATGTGAGAAGAGGAATATCACCTCAACGTGATATTAGATATCGCCTCAACACGATATCAACCATAATGGCTACAACCATACTATGGTAAGTACAGTGTTCATCACTTGCGTGATGTTGTCACCTCAACGTGACTTTCACCATGACTCTCTCAGAGGGTGAAACACAAGTACATCATATGTCATGGAGTCTCACACATGACATCCACCATGACTCAGCTCAGATGGTGGAAACAAGGGCTTTCACCTCAAATTCCTCCGTCTCAGAGGAAAATGCATTAACAAGGGCTTGCACCTCAAATTCCTCCGTCTTAGAGGAAAATGCATTAACAAAGGGCTTGCACCTCAAATTCCTCCGTCTCAGAGGAAAATGCATTAACTGCAAAAGGGATTTCACCTCGAACTTCTCTCAGCGAGAAGAACTCATTAACAAGGCTCATGATCTTTGAGACTCTTTTCGATCCAAGTTTGGATTCTCCACCATACCAGCTTATCACCGAGAAAGTACAAACTTTATCTGGCGAGAGGCTTGGTGAAGTATATTGCGATGCGCTCATCGATCTTTGATGTTACCTCAAGTATCTGACCTTCGTGGCGTCTGGTATCTCATGTAGTGGTACTTGATCTCAACGTGCTTGGTTCTGTCATGGAACACAGGATTGACAGAAAGCTTCACACAACTCTGATTATCACAATGAATGATAGTAGGCTCCATTGTTTGTCCAAACAATCCTTTAAGGAGCTTACGAAGCCACACTGCTTCCCGAGTTGCCATACAAGCTGCAATATACTCTGCCTCTGCTGTACTTAATGCTACAGATGATTGCTTCCTGCTGCACCAGGAAATCATAGCTGAACCCAAACTGAAGCATTAACCAGAGGTGCTCTTCCGATCTGTGACACAACCTGCCCAATCAGAATCAGTGAACCCATGTAACTCCAAGTGCATGCGGTATACCTCAACCCATATCAGCATTGCATAGCGGTATCTTGGGATATCTGTTTAGCGCAACGTATGGTTGCGCCAAGCGCGCAGAACGCACTCCTTTGCATAGCAAAATGTCCGGTCTAGTGTTAACTAGATACATCAAGGATCAATTGCTATGCGTACAGAGTAGGATCCTGCAAGTCTGAATTAGCTGCAGCCTCCTTCAACTTGAGTAAGTTGGTCTCCATAGGTGTGGACATGGATTTGCAATCCATCATACCAAATCTCTTAAGTATATCAATGGTGTACTTTCCTTGACTTAGAATCATCTCATCTGGTTTCTGCCAGACTTCTAATCCAAGGAAGTAATGCATGAGCCCAAGGTCCTTCATCTCAAATTCCGAAGTCAACTCCTTCTTGCACTCAAGAATTAGGTGATCTTCTCCAATAAGAATCAAATCATCAACATATAAGACCAATATTAATACATCACCATTGATTACCTTGAAGTAGAATTAATTTTAACTTTGTAAAGCCCAAACTTGACGGTACCCGATCAATCCTTTCGTGCCATGCGAGGAACTTTGCTTAAGACCATACAAGGCCTTCTTCAATTTGCAAACATGTGACTCCTTCCCATGAACCTCAAATCCATTAGGTTGCTCTATATAAACCTCTTCCTCGATCACTCCATTGAGAAAGGCTGTCAAAACGTCCATCTAGTGAATCTTCCATCCTCTAGATGCGGCAATAGCAATGATGGTTCTGACAGAAGTATAGCGAGCAACAAGAGCAAATGTTTCTTCATAATCAACTCCCTCTTTCTGAGAGAACCCACGAGCCACAAATCTTGCTTTGTACTTCTCAATGCTTCCATCTGCAGCATGCTTAATCTTGAATAGCCATTTAGAAGATACCACAGACTTGCCCTTGGGTCTAGGAACAATGTTCCAAACATCATTCTTAAGAATTGACTGATACTCCTCTGTCATAGCATCTTTCCAAACCTGATGACAAGATGCTTCCTCAACACAGGTAGGCTTGGATTCTATAATCTGACTCATCAAGGCAACATAATTGGAGAACTTATGTGTCCTTTTGCTTTCTTTAAATGTGCCTCTAGGAGCTGCAAAAATTTCTGCCTCTTGCATAGTACGCCTGGCCCATAGAGGTCTCTTTCTCCCAATAACAATGTCAGTAGGCCCATCAGTAGGTTCCAAGGGTTCAACAGGATCAATATCTTCTTTTGGTTCTGAAGTCTCCCTCTGAATCTCAGGAGTATGGTCAGCTTCCATATCCTGAGGAGACTCTTCATGATCAATCTCCATATGAATCCCCCTGGATCTCCTAAATGCAACATCTTCCTCGAATGTGACATCCCTCTTGATCTACGATCATCTTCGACTGGAATGTAAATTACGTAGGCTTTTGATGTCTCAGTAGCCCACAAATATTCCTTTTGCGAAGGCTCCAGCAGTTCTCTTTTCCTTGGGAACATGAATATAGGCGAGGACATCAGATCCGCCAGTATTAGTGACTTGAGGCTTTCTTTGTAAAGGCTTCTTTGAGTCATATTCTCCAAGATCTTATGAGGACTTACATTGAACGCCTCTGTTTGTCTGGAAGGTTACCTTACGAAGGAAGGTTTGCAAATCTTGATCATGAATCATGGCCTTTCTTTTATTTATCTGTTCTTTCTTTCTGCAACACTGTTTTGTTGAGGATTATAGGGAACACAAAACTCCCTCTTAATTCCTGCATCAATACAAAAATTCCGAAACTACCAGAGGTGTATTCTCCACCATTGTTAGATCTGAGGACCTTAATTCTTTTACCAGAAAGATTTTCTACCAAAGCCTTAAACTCTTTAAACCTATCCAATACTTCCTCAGACTCTTTAGATTTCAAAATATAAATCCAAGTCTTCCTAGAGTGGTCATCAATAAACAAAACATAATACAAGAATCCACTCGAAGATGAAACAGACATAGGACCACATAAATCAGAATGAATAAGATCTAAAATGCACTTAGATCTATTTTCTCTACTATGAAAAGGGGCTTTTATATTCTTACCCAATACGCAGCCCTTGCAAGTACCTTCGTGCTCCTGGTTGAACTTAGGAAGGCCCGTCACCATCTTCTCCATGATAGGTAATGCTTGGAAGTGTAAGTGAGCCAATCTTTGATGCCAAAGATCGCAAAGACTTGAAGAGTCATGAACCAAAGCTTGTAAAGAACGTGTGCAAACCTTGTAAAGGTTTTCATGTCTAACTCTAATTACTTGAGCATCCTTGAATCTAGAGTTCTCCATCCACACTAGAACTTTGCCTTTGGAGAAGGCAACTTGATATCCTTTATCTTCCAAAGCTGATATAGAAATAAGATTGCGCTTGATTCCAGGAACATAAAGAACATTACCCAATTGAAGTGATATGCCGGAATCCAAGTGAAGTGTAGAGGTCCCAATTCCTTTCACGGAGTAGCTAGCATCATCTCCAATGATGACTTGTTCAGAAGACTCCTTTTCCACCAAACTTGATAAGTGCTCCTTGAAGCCGGTGATGTGTCGTGAAGCACCATTGTCAATTATCCAAGTGTTGGTGTCGGAAGGTACACTACTTGATAATGCCGAATAGAACAAATATTCACTTGAATCCTTTTGAGGGGAGGCATCATCAACATCCGCAACGGTGACCTGTTGCTTAGGTCTAGTTCGACAATACTTAGCGAAGTGCCCAAACTTGTCACACCTAAAACATTGAATCTTGGACATAGCCCTCTTCTTCTTAAATGGAGGTGCATCATCATTTCCCTTGTCCCGATTCCTCTTGAAGAATCCTTTCCTTTCTTCTTTGATGCATGGGAGGCGAGAACATGAATGTCTTCATTCTTTGAACTTTGACCAACGCCTCTTGCCACCAACCTTGATTCTTCTTGAATGCAATCAGATCTTAGGCGATCAAACTTAGGCAATTTTGACCTTGCACTGATTCCCTGAATGTAAGATTCCCAAGAGAAAGGTAGACCATTGAGAGCAAGCATAGTCAGGTCTTTGTCATCAACCATATGCCCTATTGTCGAGAGCTGATCTCTCAAATCTGCAATCCTCATAAAGTATGCAATCACTGATTCACCTTTTGCCATCTTCACATGATGAAGTTGTTGCTTCAGTGCAAGTGCCCGACTGGTATTGTTGATTTCGTACATCTCTTCCAATGTTTTGAACATATCTCTCACTGTCTTCAACTTAGAGATGATAGGCACAATATGATCCTTAACGGAATCAACCAATATGTTCATTGCTTTAACATCTTTCTTCACCCATTGTAACTTTGCTTCTTCCTCCTCAGGTTCAGGAACGCTGGACTCTACGAACTCACCCAAGTCATTTTCACGCAAGGTAAGCATGATCCTAAACCTCCATGGTGTGAAGTTGGATGCACCCTCGAGTCTATCCTCGATCTTCAAACCGTTCACCATCTTGACTAATGTAGATAGATGAACAACTAGGGTATTGCTGATTAGGAATAATCTGATCACGATCCTCTCAAACCCGCTCTGATACCATGTAAATTTTAATGATCAGATTTAATGCACACAAAATTAATTCAAAATCAGACACAATAACACAGCAGATACCCTGGGAAAACCCTCCACTTGAAGGAGAAAAACCCAGCAACAAAGATCTCTCTTATATATATAAATAGAGGCAACAATTCTCTTTACAATGAGGCCAATAACAAGGCCAATTTTCAGCACCTAACACAAGATGCAATAGCAGATAATAATCTGCACTTCTTTGATGACTAATTCTGCCCTTGAATAAATTCGCAATCTGCCTTTAGGAAATTCGCACTTGAATAGAATTGAATCGAACTTGAATTATCTCAAATGGTAAAGTGAACTCCTCCTATATATACAAATTGAAGAGACGCCTCCTTCTTTAAAGCAAGTCGGCTAAACAAAGAATATATCTCTTACAAAATAGATGTGACCAATAAATGATAAGTCGTCCTCATATGAAGTTGCGCCAATGATGGAGGGAGGTCGGCCTTGGATGAAAACGTGTCTCTTTATCTCTTTAATAAATTTGAGCCATATATATAAATTAAATAGCCTCATGGCTATCATTTAATTTATCAAGCTGGAATATTCAAAGTGAAGTTAGCATGTTATCATGTAAAAGTTGATCCTACATCACTGTCAAAATTTACTGGAGCTGCCCATTCTTCCACAAGGGCTGGTAGAAGTGGATGTTGGTGACTGTCCTCAGTTAAGAAAAGTAGGTAATTTGTCCCATTTGGAAAAATTGGAGATGTTGATTATATGCAACTATGGGCAACTATTTGAGTTGTCGGGACTGAGTTGTTTGAAATCTTTAAAAGAATTGAATTTAGCTGGATGTAACAATCTTAAAGGCCTGGAGAAGGTTGAGCAGCTGCAATCCTTGGAAAATTTGTATCTAAATGGTTGCCCTGCCTCTGTAATCAATTTTTATTGTTGGACTAAGATATGTTTTCTCACTGTGGCTGGGCTTCTTTTAACAGTGAAATCTTTTGTTACTCGGTTCCCGGAAAAAACTTTTTCTTTGTTCACATTCCACATTCTCTTATTTCAAAAATCCTTCTAGTGAAATGTATTGGGCCTGGCATACCTCTGTTTTGACAGTTGGGGTTTTGGAAAATTGGATAGCATAGGGTTTTTTTTAGATTCCAATGATTTTTACAATAGCAGGAAAAATATTTTGGGGAAAAAATCAGCAAACCGAAAGTATAAGATTTAAAAACCTTGAAATTTAATTGGGAAAAAATTGGAATTAAAAAATGCAAAAAAGAGGAAGAGATACCTGTCATTTTGTAAACTTGAAGGCCTTTCAATAGTATAGAGATATAGAGCTCAAATAAACTTGCCATCATCTGTACTTCAAACAAACATTAACTATTATCTTAAGTTTAAGCAATTTATTTCTATTTGTGGGAGAAAAACATAGCATGTACTCTGTTTAAAAAAGGAATAAATGAAATTGTGTTTTAGGCTTTTTAACAGCACACTTCTAAAAATATTTAACTGCTCAAGACTATAATGTTTTCTTGCTCTAAATATGTGTCCTCTATCAGCATTTCGGATTCCATGATCCATCATTAAGACAAATAGTTATTAGTTGGAATGAACAACTTGTTGTTTAAGTTCATAGTGAATCCTACTGATTGGCCTTTAGTCTTTCAATAGCTATTTGACAGAAAAATATATTGCAAACATTAATTCGAGGAGCAACATATATGTTAGTAGAAGCAATACCTCTCACTAGTTGCCTGTCAATGGCAATGAATTTAGGCTCCACTGAAGATAGAGATCAACTTGGATGCATTAGAAGTGTGAACCAGCAAGTAGAGTCACATAACGCATTGTTGCAGCAAGGCTTGGAAGGACTGAGGAGAAAACATCCCAACACATTAATTGTGTATGCAGATTATAATAGTGCACACAACAAGGTCCTCTTGAGCCTGACAATATGGTATGGTATAGTTATAAACTCATTTATCAACATGTCTTATTATGTTTGCATGGTGAAAAAAACTTGGTGAATTTCAGTATATACACAAAAAATTCCATTTATTATCCACAACCTGGGAAGGGATTTCAAACATTACTCAGTGAAGTAGACTCAATCTTATGTGGAAATTATACATTTTGTCTTGCTATGTTTAACTCAAGAATACAAATCAAATGATTCAAGTAAAAATTACTCTCTTGAATTATTAGGTATAAAAAAAGACCTAATTTCAATATTTTTTAGACAAGTGATGAAACTTGAAATCTGCACATCCACTATAGGCTACATTTGATGCAGAAGCGTGATGACAAGGTGATCACAATGGTGAGAATACTAATGTTTCCATGAACTTCACTAATATACTCCAGGAATTGATATTGACAGAAATAAAAAACATGTCAGATCCCCAAATATGGAAAAGAGGTGAGATTGTCATACCAGACAAATGCCCTAATTTCTCCCGAAGCTACATAATCTCACAAAGATAACAATTTATGATCTATAGAAAATATTTAACCCCTCAAGACTATAATGGATATTGCATCTTGTCAAGAATAGTCCCAAGCTTGCTAGATCATTGTAATAGCCATTTGGGCATTGGAACTGCTTATAATTCCTTGATTGCTCTTTTGTGGGGCATTGTTCCTCTATTCCTTCTGGGCATGGTGTGCATTTTGTAAGCCATGGCAATCCAAAGCAGCAAGAAGAAGTAATGAGAAAATACTCCTTGATTTGTGTTCAAAGAAGTAAAATTCAAAACAATGTATAAATTGAAACAAGTCTTGTTTCCTTAAGGGGAATTCATAAGCCAATAGGCATGCTGGCTGAGCCAGGACCTAAAATTTCACTACCTCTACCTTGTCTTGGGAGCAAGCAAGATATCTATCAGTAATATTTTCTATTGCTGGTGAATCTGTAAGTGATATTGTATTGGAAAATTTTAAATATCATGATGTTCTATCTTGTTTGCTAGAATAAATTAAATTTGTTAAGTTCTGCAGTTGTTAAATGCTGGTGATAATACGTTAAAGACTTACCTAACTGCTGAAAAAAAAAAACTGTGGGTAAGGCAAGCTACTTGGATTGGTTTCCCTTCATTGGGTGCTTGGTCCTTGACTGCATCAGACATTATGTTGAATATTGTGTGCTTTTATAAACTAAATTCTGGATTCGATTTTGGAGTTCGGGTTCGGGTTGAGAACCGGATTCGCTAATTGAGAATTTTTGGGGGTTAGGTTGGGTTTTGGGTTCTGATAGCCAAAACATATAAAAATCAGAAATATATACATATTTGCAGCAGTAATTAAGTTTAGAATACACCACCATATTAATAGTCAAATAACATAGCAAAAATACACCACCACTTTATATTAGTAGGTCACTTGCATTTGTTATCAAGAAGCATAGTGTTTAACAGTTTAGATAGAGACAAAATTTGTTGGACATTTTTTAAGGACTTTTTGGAAGAAAGAAAACATTAAGTTATAATTCAGCTCAACCTACCATCCACAAATTGATAGTCAAACATAAGTTATGAATAGAAGCATTGGAAACCTATTGACATGTCTTGTAGAAGACAAACCAAGCAACTGGGATTTAGTCCTATGCAAGCTAAATTTGCCTAAAACAATTCAATTAATAAGAGCATTGAAATGAGACCCTTCCAAATCGTGTCTGGGCATATTCCAAGGGGAGTGACTGAGTTGTGAGACATGGTTGATGTGAACATGTGTAGTGCAGAAGAGTTTGTAGGATACATTAAAGAAGTATATGAACAACTCAAGTAAAGTACCACCAAATTCAAGCAATATGCTGATTTGAAGATAAGGGAAGTAAAATTTTAGGTGGGTGACTTGGTTCTACTTCTCATGTATTGGAGGAAGGAGAGATTTCGAGAAGGACCTACAATTAACTAAAATGGAAGAAGATTAGATCATATAAGATGTTGAAACAATTTTCATTAAATGCATATGAGATGAGTTACTATCTTTAATGACTAATGTAGTAAACTTGTTCCCTTTCTATGAGAGTCAACCAAATGAAGTTGATGTTGGTTCATATGTGAAAAACAGAAAATGGCCTCAATTATCAACTCCACAGTCATTAGAGGACAAAAGATAAAGATTACCAAAAGTAACTAGAATATCTAGTCAAGTGGAAGGGAAAAGCAACTAAAAATACTACATGGATGAATCCATTAAAGATTAGTTGTCAGTTGAACTCATTCCAAATTCATGAGCTGGAACTCATCTTTTTCTACCTAGAATTGTTAAATACAAAGATCTTAGGTTTCTTTAATTGATACGTCTTGAAAAAAGATTCAAAATACCAAAAATGCAAAATGGGTGTGAGAAAAGAAATTATTTGCCTGAGCAGAAATTTTGCCGGGTTCGAGCAGTTTGAACATTTGAACCACATCCAGACCTGATTCAAAATTGCGAACCACAGCCTTGAACCACAAAGGGATTTAAGACCCTCGTAATTTGGGGCCGGTTCCGAATGAACAGGCGGACGGGCACAGCCAAGTGACCTAGTAACCCAGCACATAAACAGTATAGACAGGTTTTACAATCTTTTGAAGAAAATAACTTCATATATAAAAGCAAGAGTTATGTTTTTTAGTTGACTTCTCACATAGAGGTGCTAGCTCAGAAGTAGATTCTTAAGAATTAACATTTCTGAAAATCCTTGTTACATCTAAATATAGAATTTGGGTATTTGAAGCTAACTCCTAAAATAGGAAACCTTCAACATCATCATCATTCAACAGATAAAAAATGCATAAGCATTAAAATATTTTCCATCAAAAACATTCCAAAGTAAGAATAACATAACACATTCAAGAGTCATGGTGAGTTAGGGTCTACGACCAACAGTGGGGGTGTGGCCGAAAATCACTCTGGATTATAATGGCCCATGGATCCAACTTATTATATGGAGTGACAGGGAGGACCAAGAGGGGCATCTGCTAGAGGTGTCTAGTTATGTCAAGTTGTTGAAGGAGCTGAGCGGAGCATATCAAGGAGTGGCGGAAGTAGCAGTGCGGGCTCTCCCAGCACTACAAGAGGAGGCGGTTTCAGAGGTGGAGGCGGGAGGTGAGGAATAGCACATGGTCAAATGGTTAACTTTGTAGGCATTTTGGCCATTCGAGCCTTTTGTAATTTTGGTTAAGTTTGTTTGGTTTAAACTACATTGTATATTGGGGCCCTCTTAGTGCCAATTTAACTAATAAATAAAAAAAGACATTGAAGAGTTTCCATAACAATTATATCAGCAGAAATAACACAAAACGGTCCACAATAATGATCATATTCTGCAAAAAGCAACATGAATGCCATAATCTAATGTTGAATAAAAGTTGGTTGTGTTAAATTGCCATATGCAAGAAATAACAAATCACATAATGATGCTAAGACCTAATTTAGGATTTGAACCTAAGACCTACCCAGACTGATTGCCTGCTATATGCTGTGCTACTTGCCTATTTTTTAATAGACCTTACAAGATATCTCTAGAAGCTCCAATTACCACTTCCAAGATTGAAGCAGATATATGAATCTGTAGATGTTGAATATTCAGGCCAAAAAAATAGACAAATGTTAGCCCCAATATAAGCAGATATATGAATTTGTAGCTGATGAATATTTAGGCCAAAATCAAACTGTGTGTTAACAAAAATAGCAAAATCCTTAGCTTGTCTGGAGAATCACTCGAGATCCTGCACAAATTGCCTCCTGTTGTCAACGGTGGAGGTAGGTGATTAAATGAAAATACCGGTTATCAAAAATAGAACATAACCCAACCTTTATTTGTATGCCAACGCAAAGAGGAATATTTTTTATCCAGATTCAACAAGCAAATGGAACTACGAAACCCTACCAATGCTGAAAATAGAAAAATGCTTACCTCCTCTTACTATCAATGGTGGCCGTAAGCAATCTCGCTACATCACGAAACCTAAACAAAGTAGAAAGTTTTCTAAACGTAGCAAGACTAGGAAGCATGCGGTGCTTAGACAAACACGCGCTAGCAGCTGTAAAAACCCCTGTTACCAAATATTGTTTTTACCTGTCACCAGCCACATTTCCCCGACAAACGTTGTCGGCGTCACAAAATCCGGCGTGAGACAAATTCCCGGTCGGAAGCTCACGCTATATATAGCCTATCGGCTAAACTATCAGCTAAATAAATAGAACATTACTACATTTACTTTGCACAGTATATTTTATCAATTATCTTCACAAATTTATTATTTTGATCAAATTAATTCAACTCTACTCTATCAAAATTTAAACTATAAATTTAAATCAAAATTGAATATGACTTTTCTTTTTACCAATATTTTAATAATTTATTATTAATATATATTTTTAAAAAATATTTACAATTCATGTGTATCCAATACATTCAAATTAACAATACACGATGAAAATTAATGAATTTTCAGCAAGTCAAATGTCATTTTTTTCAAGAGCCAAGCATATATTTTGGGACTATTTGCATGCTAAATGAAAGTGGAAATTTATTTTTACTCATTTTCCTACAATTTTTGATCATGTGTTGTATTAGAAGGATGTTGTTTTGAGTATTGGTCTTCAAAATAACTTGATCGTTGATTCTATAAGACAAGTCATTTTACTTAATATATGGAAAAGTAGATGTTTGTCAATGTTTTACAATCATGTTGTTCATCAAGAACTAGAAATGCTAAAGTTTTACTCTGACATCATTTTTTAGTTTATTTATTTGTGTTCTCGGCTAAAGACTGACAATATGAAAGATGCTAAGCATATCAACCATTTGGAGGCGATCAAACTTAAAGTTTTGCAATTGCATGAAGGGGATATTTGTTGCTCCAGACAACTTCAAAGACTATTCAAATTCAGAATTTAAGGGTCCCTTCTATATAAGGATGTTGTTATGTGTTTTGTTAACTGTCGTATCGATAGTCTTGGCTGGAAAGTATTTGTGTTGTGTCAAACAAATTTACCTTTAGACTGATATATTTAATTTCTCCTCTCCTCTCCTATTTTCTAGACAATTCTTTATTGAACTACTATAAAAAAATTGTAATATTTCAAGCTTTGATTAATAAAAAAATATACGATAGAAAATTATTTTCATTAAAATGAATAATATTTGCTAATACCTTCCATTGAACATTCTCAATTACTAGAGAGAATCTAAATAAACCTAGATCAAGTTCATTATGAGCTCAAACCAATTAGAGTATAAGAATCATGGATAAAAATTCCATAACAAGCAAATCAACGTGGAAACAAGATGCAAGGATAGAGAGATATAAAGTATTTTATTTTCTTTGACTTTTGAGTTTATTTAAAACCCTAAACTTCCCCAAAAATTTTAGATTGTTATTTATATGAAATATTTCCATGCCAATTTGCTTTAAAATTTATTGACTATTCATCATTCCAATATGCATTTAAAATTTAAATTTTTAAATTTAAAATTTAAACTCATAGTTGAGGAATTAAATTTAATTTTTAAAAAATAAACTTAGAATTTAAACTTTAGCTTACAAATCTCAAACTTAAACGAAGATTTTTAGAATTAAGTTAAAAATTCAAAATTTAGATTTTAATTTAATTTTTAAATTTAAAATCTATATTTGATTGAAGTCAAAGGTAGCCTTAATTTCAGGTTTAAAATTCCATTTTCAATATTTATTAAAATTTCTCCAATTTTTTATAACAATTTTAAATCTAAAATTCAAATATATAAATAAATAAATAATTAAAATTTGATTCATATAAGTTTTTTAACTCCAATTTAGTAGATTGATTTATACTATTAATTTTGCTTCAATTACATTTCTAAATGGGACTAATTAAATTTCACCAACCCAAATATGATAAACTAATGCCTAAGCTCTAAATATTAACATCCTTATACTAATCCATCAACTATAAACCATAAACTTAAAAAGTCCTTATCCTTGAACTTCAATTCTTAATCCTAAATGGCCCCAAATATGGTATGGTGGGGTTTGATTATCTCTAATTGAACATCATATTGACTTGTCCTAGTACTTTCAATACAATTATGTTCCTATATGGGGTAAAACTATTTCTCACAAACCCATATGCAATAATATACCACACCTTAGTCATGGTTTCTAAACTCTAAACCCTAAAAACTAAATAAAAAGAATTTCCTCCTTGATACAAATCACTCAATTGCATCTCATGTATAGGTTATTGTTAGAGTAATCATGCATTAGCTAATAATTAAATAATCTTTAATTGATTATTAGGTTAATTTATTCTCATGCACTTAAGCTAAACTTAGGAGTGGTTTTTTTTGTTAACTAGAGTGAGCTTTTATTAGATCATTATGTCTTGTCATATAGGATTTTGACACTTGTCATGATGTAATCCATCTATCATTTAGGGTTGATCCTATGAACCACTTACCCTCATTGTATTATCTCTTGATCTCCACGAAGACTCTTGAGGTTTATTCTAGATTTTTTTCTTGTTGAGGATATAGCAAATCATCATTTGCAACTCTTGTGTGGAAGGTGTTTTTGATCATTGTTTGATCTTGTGTCTCATGTTTATTCAAAATTATAACATGGTATTAGAGTGTGGATTCAACAAACCCTTCTTGATTTTTGAGATTTTCTCAACTAGGGTTACAGAAGCAAATCTAGAATCTTCATTATTATGTTTTTGTAATTTTTTGATTTGGACATGATTTTTTGGTGCACTTTGGTTTGAAGAGGACCTCACCATTTCATTCAAGAGGCAGATTTGATGAATTTTGATATAAAATTTGTCTTATTTTGATGTCGAGAGATTTTGAGGAAAAAAAATTCTACACAATATGGTTGTACTATGCACAGATTTCAAAAAAATAAAAAAGTGTGCTACATGTGCAAGTTGGTGTACCACTTGTGAAGCATCACACCGCCCATGGAGCAATGCCCAATAGGTAGTGCCTCCAATGGCCCCGCCAAGAAGGAACTAGATTAGAGAGCAACCCTCATCACCTACATAGCTCCTGCAGGCTTCATGCACCCAACATAGGTCACATTAAGGACTGTGTGCCTTCATTGCAACCCACAAGTAAACAGTGTGTCCCACTTATGTGATGGGACCCACAAATATGAGTTTTAGAAATAAAATATTGTTAAACACCTTCAAATGATGGTACTTCATTCGGAGGAAAAATTCTTACCACATGTAAATATACTTTGAATGAAGGTTTATCTTTTCATCTTTAAATGTTGCACATTTAAAACACCTTTAGTAAGGGACCTTCAAAAAAAGGGTTCCTTCATTCAAAGCTTTCTTCCACTTGAAGTTCCTTCATTCAAATCTATGTATGTTTCCCTCCTCTTTTTGGTCATTTATATTTTGACTAAAAATGTATTTCAAAGAAAGGTTCAAACACTCAATTTATGGCCCTCAAGTTAAGCTTTCTAAAATTATAATTTACAAAAACAAATTATTATTATATTTATTTTATATTTTCTAGTGAAAATAGGCTTTTTACCAAACATAAATTTCCTTGTTCAATATCAATTCCCGAGAAAAGTTCCACCCAAAATGAATACCCAAATCAATTGAAAGCCTTTGCAATAACTTTTGGTAGCTAGAATAAGTGGCACCATAAGTGCATGTAATAGAAACAAGGTTTTGCATGCAATAATAATGCATACAAGTGGGGATGACCCCACAATGCAATGGTTGCAAGCAACAACTTCCCTACTATCTTGAGTTCGAATCCCACCAGTGGAAGGTAGGGTGAACTATCGCTGGCCAGAGAATGAAGGGAATATTGGATGATGCATGGATGATGGAGGATTCCCTGTGCAAGGGTGGTAGTGATCGACACACAGAGGAGGGGATGGGTGGCGTGGGCTACCGCAGGGTCTGGGAGCTGGAGGGATTTCAGAAAGAGGATTGGCATCAGGTCTTGGAGGGAGCTTGGCAGGAATT